>JAPMLY010000679.1:130000-171770 GCA_026401115.1 Tetraselmis chui
ACGGCGTCGGGGAGCCGCCGGAGTTGGGGAGAGAAGGGCACAGCAGAGGTAGGATGAGACGCTCCGTAGCAACCTGTTTATGGCGCCTATGGAGGTGTGTAGACATGCCGATGTAAAATCTGGAAGGCCACGATGCTCCACGCCGGTCGCCCGACCCCCTCCCGCGTGCCGCGCAGTCCGAGAAAGAAGAGGTTGCGCGTAGCTGGGTAGTGGACATTTTCGATGGCGAGGTTGTGCAAGAGCAATGAACACAGTTTGTGCGGCTAGTACGGGGCGAGTAGTTTAGCTGATGCGCCGGATTTGTGGAGCTTGGTGCCAAGCGCGGAGAGCGCTGGCCATAGAGGTTGCAATGGTTCTTTTCGCGCCGCCAAGTTACGTCGGGGAGGTGAAGGCAGTCGACGTCCTTGCACCTCATGACGCGCCATCATGCGTTGTAGCGGGGTAGTTGTGTGTTCTTCATCGATGTGAAGCATGTCAATGGTGTGCGGACCCCACAGTGTTTGCAAAGTTGCGAAGACACGGGGGTTGAGCTGCCAATCGTCCGTGTCCAGTTCGCTGTGGATTTGGTTTGCCGAAATGTCTGTCGCGGAGCGGATGTAATGCAGCGAATAATGATGTATAAGTGTGGAGGAGGAATCATAGATGGTGGAGTTCGGCCATCATAGTTGGCGAGCGGGAGGTTACCGTTGACACCGTAGCGACCATTGTTGTGTTTTCCTCGTGCACGAAAATGTTCCGCCCCTACAATTGGGGTAGAAAAGACTCGATAGCGAGTCTACCAGATTGCAATTCCTTCCACGTGTTCTGTTGAAGCCGGTCCTCGCCGTATCGGAACCCGCGCGCTTGGTACCGGGGGCTCTCGTTCAGCACCGCGCCCCATCCGTAGGCGTTGGAATCTGCGTGAAGGTTGGCGTTCTCGATGGTCTTGTAGATGGAGCACCCGTCGTACTAGGTGGAAACCGTGAGTCATTCCTCGAGGTCTCGGCAAAGTTGGTGGGTCAACCGGACGCAGCCACCCCAAACGTTGCGAATAGCGAAGACGTTGTGTAATTCGCGCAAAGAGGAACGGTCCAGTGCGATGGCGCGGTAAGATAATTGTGCCTTGCCAACGAATGCTGCGAGTTGGTCGGTTGGAAACCAACGTGCGCTCGACGCTGCGCGGCCAAGTGGAGACGAAGTGTGTTGGGTGAGATTGTGCAGTTTCTCGGTCGGTGCTCTAAATTTGCCGCGGTCGAGCTCGATAGTGAGGCCGAGGTGGTTGCCGATATGGGTGGGTGTCCACACGCCTTTCTTGGGGTTGCGTAGCATGCCTAAGTTGATGCGCATGGCGTCGATGCGGTCGCGTAAGAGTAACGCGGCATATAAGGAGGTGGCGAGGAAGAGGCAGTCGTGTATATAGGGTAGAAGGCGAACACCTCGCTTGCGCCTGTTGCGGAGGAAAAGCGCGAAGAATGGGTACTGGCGATTTCGTCGTCGCTAGCGCAGATTGTGGTCGGCGCAAGTAGTTCGTGAAAACCTAGGGTACAGAAGTATAAGGTGGATTCCGACCAACTCATCGCGAGGCACGCGAGGGACCATCGCTCACCACCGTAGTTGACCATAAAGTACTCGCGGTCTCCACCCACCCCGCCCCAACGCACGCTCCAACACAGCCCCTATCACACACCTTAACACAGACTACCTCCCGCCCTCGGATTCTACATACCCCCCATGCGATATCACCCGTATTCTCTCCAAACACAAGGACAGTGAACACGGCCAATCTCACTACATGGTCGAATGGGCCCCGAAACGCCTCTTTCACGAAATGGGACATCCAACGCCAACTCGACGAGGGCTTCCACCCCATATCCTCCAAGCCCGCCTCGGTGTGCCAACCCACCCCCCCTCACAATGCCCCATTTGCCAAGAACCCCTCCAATCCTATCCCATCACCACATGTTACACGCGCCCGCACTCCGGCGTCCACTCCGACTGCCGCCCAACTCAAGGCCCCGACACAAGGAGATGCGAATGGTGCGAACGAGGCCATACCCATTATCTCACTCGCCTACACGAAGTCCAGTGGGCTCCGTGACTTTAACTCCACGACACCATCGTTACGGTCCCTTGTGACCATACAACCCTCATTGCATTCAGAACCGGTTTCACTCTAGCCACCTCTCCCATCCTCCCCGCTCCAAGACCCACCCCCTCATTACCTTTAACCACGACCCCATCGACCCCGACCTCGATATGCTCGTCACATGCAAATTTACAATTCACACCCAACCCACCCTTGCACAACCGTTCTCATTACACCGAACGACCACGCAGTCACAGCCCTCTCGGGCCTCCGCATCCGACACCTTTACCAAATCTTCCGCCAAAGCAAACCTTACCCCCACGCAGAAAAGGTCTACCACCTCATCATCCGATTCGGCATGCGCTCGGAAATACATTCACTTGCCAACGCCACCACCATACGCAACCGCTGAGCCACTAGGGAGGACCCCCTCTATGTCCTCCTGAACACATTCCACACACAAACCGAACTCTGCTCCGACCCCCTCAACAAATCCATGCATTTCCACACATAGCACACACTCTGTCCGTAAGACGTCGTTGTCTTATCGAGCGGTGGCAAGGCCCCTCACACTTGGCAGGGCACCAACATCGCTAACCCGGAGTACAACCACTAATGCATGCGCCGCGCCATGGAGCACACCATCATTAGTGCTCACTGAACCGCCCCCCACTCCCTAGTTCCACCGTCCTCATCCTCCCCCGATGGGAACATACACCGTATCTCCACTCCAAATACATCCAACTCACTACCGCACAAATATTACCTTGACACCCTTCTCAGGGACACAAGCATCCTCCTCCCCCGACCATCACATAAGTACCCCACCCCCATACTCTTCGGTACACACTAGATGGTGGACATCTACCTAGTCGCTAACCACCTCGCTTTATCCTCCCTCCCCTCATACACATCCATGACATCAATCCGCCACACGCTCGAATCCATCTACGATACATGCCTCACCTCCCCCAACCTCACCACACCCTCCCTCCTGGACCCCTCTCGACACATGCGCACCATACTCGGCGGACTTGTACACCCTCCCCCCAGCGCCACTCACCCAATCACTTTCCCTCCCTCATACCGCACGTCTCTAACCTACTCCCCTACAAAGGATATTCTAAATTGGAATTGGCAGGATTTCGTCTACCATGACGGCTTCAAAACTGGAGGCTACTAACCATTGGGGGCGGCCGCTACCCTCTCTCCCACGGAAAATCACGTCACAATATTGGTGACCTCCACCCCCCTCTCACACCATTAATCATGCGGAACTTGCAGGCATGGATATCGGCCTCCAAATCAGTCATACCCACCACCTTACTGACATCGCATGCTCGCTGCGCCTTATCCAAGGATACATGCGCTGCCCCATTGCTCACCGATATCACATTCACCGCAAAACCCTCGAATCGACCACACAATCCCTCTACACCCGTTGCACGTCGAGAGTCCGCACTCACCTCGGCAAAATCAAACTAGGAACTTGCGGGAGACGTAGCGAGATCTGTGAGCGTGTTCCCAAGCTCCGCATGCTGCGAATCGGGGTAGCTCCGTAGAGAGGAAGTCGAATTGCTCGGGGGTCGCGTCGTTTATCGAGATACCGCTGTTAAACTGTCGGGGACGTACCCCTCCTTTGAATTTCACCCGCACGCCGTAGCGGATCCAATTCAAGACTAGTCCGCTCGCGCCGATGCGTTACCGCTCCCACCATCTTCGCCACACGCGGTGCCGCATGAAGGTGGATGACGGGGAGCAACAATCGGTGCGGCGGGCCACACCGTCATTTCTCCATGGGTGGGTTGGTGGGGTCAGATGGTTTGGCGCCCGCGCTGGCCTTGGCCGTGGCCATTGTTGTTGCTGCCGCGTTGCGCTTGTCGGCGGCTTCCTTCCTAGCCATGACATCATGACTTACCCAGTCGGGGTGACTTTGGCGAAAGTTGCTCATAGAGTAGCCTTGCTGGCGGTATGGAGGCTGTCTTTCAGTGTGCGGTCGACGGATGCTTGCCGCAACGTACTAGTGTGCCGGAGACCGCGGTAGGACGTGGCCGGCACAAACGTTCGTGCAAGAGCTCGGCAAACACGCGGCCCGTGTCCGTGCTCGCTTGTTCACCCTTGGTGAGGCGGAGAAAGCCCAGTAGAGTACAGGTGGCCTCCTCCGTCGCGTTGTGGGTGCGATGACCCGTTGTGATAAGGGTAGCTGCTAATGAATTGTTCCGGTTGACAACGAGTCCAAACCCGTGCTAATTGCCGCGTTGGCGCAACTGTCGAAGAAGGCATACCACCCAATGTGAAAGTAACCGTCGTAGGCCAATTGCGTTTTCTTCTCGCTAGTAGCGCGTGCCGTGTCGTCTGTGAGTGTCCAAAGTTGGGGCTATTCGTCGTCGCACGGGGGCGCTCCACACCGGCAGCAAGGACTTTCCCGTAGCATGCGAAGTTGACGAACTCGGGTTCGGCAAGCTGAGGCTCGTCGTTTAGCAAGTCCATCAATGGCTCGGGGCCGCCGTACCGGAGGTTGTTACGATATCTTGCAAAGAGCTCCTCTCACTGTGGTATTCTGCGAGCTCTTCCGCCGCTTGCGTGACGTTAATCACGTACAAAACAGCGTTATGTCCCTTGCTTCGGCGCCTCTTGCGCATGAGATTCATAACCTTGCCAAATGACATGACTAAACACTCACGACATCGTTCTTCTTTTTGAGCCTTCACTGTTGTACCGTCCATTAGGGTGTAAACACGCGTCGAGCCAAACTGGAAAGAGGCTTGCCCGTCGTCATGCCATGGTCAACCGAGTACTAGATCAACAGCGCGTAAATCACGCAAGAAGTAAAAGACCGTTGAAACTCGTGACGAGCTAGCTCAAAAGTGATGACACATATTGTCGAAGACGTTACACGTTGTCCGTTAGCAAATCGAAATGGTTTCTTGACCTTGGACTTACGAGTTAGAAGGGAGAAGTGCCGTACGAAGTCTTATGACACAAAGTCAAGTGTCGCAACGCAATCGACAAATGCGAAAATTTCTTGCCATCACGAGTTTTAAGGAGCAGCTCGGTTCGAATTAACGGGCGAGTTTCGGTGAGGTCCGTCAACACATCAAACAGACCCTACCAATGTCCCTACATTTTCCCTCGTCCATTATGGTGAAAACACGCGTCGTGCCAAACTTGAAAGAGGCTTGCTCGTCGCCCAGCCATGGCAAACCGAGTACCTGATAAGCAACGCGTAAATCACGCGAGACGTAAAAAGTCCGTTGAAACTCGTGACGAGCTAGCTGAAATGCGAAGTCGACGCAATAGTTTATAAACTTCGATCGGGCGTATTGTAGACTCAACGTATGGCAACAACACAATCCCGAACGGCGATCGTTTTGACTCAGTCTTTTGCAACCTTGACTGGATGGCCGATAAATATGTTTACCCGATGACCATCAACTTCGCACCCTCATCCTCACCGAATATTGTAACAACGATGGTCACCATGACCCCTACCGCACCTTACTCAACATTTCAGAGATGTTTTGGTGGCCGCGTATGAGAAAATGCATTACACACTTTGGCAAGACTCGCCACACATGTCAACGAAAAATTTCCACCACCAAACCCCTTGGCTCTCTT
The DNA here is from genome assembly GCA_026401115.1 of Tetraselmis chui. Lineage (NCBI taxonomy): Eukaryota > Viridiplantae > Chlorophyta > Chlorodendrophyceae > Chlorodendrales > Chlorodendraceae > Tetraselmis > Tetraselmis chui. Next base: position 135,684 of record JAPMLY010000679.1, read on the forward strand.
TTTACCTTTGCCAAAATCCACACGACCCTGTGAACTTATAAGTATGGACTTTATCACATGCTTACCACATGTCAATGGTTTGGACTGCGTCACCACTTTCGTTGACTCTTTTACAAAACAAGCTGATTTCATTCCATATTCAATTCACATAAAAGACCCGTAACCCGCGCGTCTCTTCCTTGGCAACATCTACCGCCACCACGGTGTGTGCCGTACTATAACTTCCGACCGCGACCATAAATTCACTTCCACATTTTTGCAAACACTTTTCAAACCATGCAAACCAAATTAAATATTTCAAGCTCTTGTGACCCTGAAACTCATGGCTTAATTGAACGCACACACCGCACGATTCAACAAATACTTTGTTCATTGGTTCAACAACAACACCACGGTTGGCTAAATTATCTTTCCCTTGCCGAATTTGCTTATAATGATACTGTCCACTTTGCCATTAGGTTTTTAACCATTTGAAGCCTTTTACGGGTTAAAACCTTTGACCCATGCCAGCCTCCTCACCAATAGCTCTGCCTTTGCCCTTTTGGATGTCATTGCCAATATCCATGCCATCCACGCCTTGATCACCGAACAACTCAAACTTGCAGTGCTTATCAAACCATATATCACAACCGTCGCACTAAAGAAATGGAATCTGCATAAAATGACTTCGTTTGGCTTTCGACCGCCAATATCTTCCTACGCAATCAGTCATGTGAAAAAACTCTGGCAACGCTTCATTGGCACCTATACTATTTCTGCTAAAATATCGTCACAAGCCTACCGCCTTCGCCTCCCATTGTCCATGCAATGCTACAATGTTTTCCAGATTTCCAAGTTGAGACCATGCCTCTCACCCGACTGCCCGCCAGACACTGTTCCCGCCCGCATGGATGCCCCACAGGACAAAGTTATTGTGGACGCTATTTTGGACTTTCGGATTGTGAGCTCTTCAACCCGACACCGCCGCGGACCTAGCCTAAAATTCCTCACACATTTGGAAGGATGTGACGCAACGCACGACTCTTGGGAGCCTAACGCCGGACTTAATCACGTACATGCGCTTCACAACTTTGAGCGCTCTAGCTATGCTCTCGCTTGCCTCTTCCGCTAGCCGTCGTACCTCCACCACCACAGCCAGCACCCATCGTGCTTCCCGCTCGCAATTCCGTAACGCCGTGACTCTCTCCCTTTTTTGGGGTGGGGTAGGGATGTCAGGTCTACACCAAGACCTAGCCATGTACCAACAATCACTATACATAACTCATATCTCACATCATTAGAAAAAAATTAGAACACCCTACAAAACCAATCCTATATCAAATTACAACGCCGGTTACATTCGTGCAGTGACACAACACCAGCCACCCTAGCTACGGCCCACAATGGTCCTAGTTTTATATGTCTGAACCGTAACATTTCAAATACTTTGATGGTATGGTGATCCCTAGCCCGATACGATTCGTATAAAGCCTTGAATCGATCCACAATTGTAACATAATAATCCTTTATGCCAGCAATATTTTGCATTGTCTTTGCCAAAACCCAACGCATTTACTTACAACCGATGAAGTAGAGGGAGGTGACATGCGACATGACCTTTTCTTTTCAAATTACATCAATTATCAATCTTACATAGTCATCTTCGATTACATTCCATATGCAATCCCAACTGCAACTCGATTTGTGTCGGGAGTTTGCTTGAGCGGCAAACTGCCACAATCTTTTGAAGACCTAAGAAACATTTCTTAGGCCCTTGTCAGATATTACTTGACTTGAGTTCGTCCGCGATAAAACTGTACCGAACTCAAGTAAAGTGCGCTAATCGGATGTCGTAAATAGCTTGAGTTGATTTCAGAATGACGTTTTGAACTCATGTGGCCGATTTTTCGAGCTCGGCACTTGCGTTTGAAGCCCGAACTCAAGTGGCCTCCGCAAACATGAGTTCGGCCCCGGAATCCACGCCAAGAAAAATGCGGGCACATTTCGTGCACGCCATCGCCCTCGCCGTTGGCCCCGCCAAATAAACACCACGGCGGGCCATCTCTCCTGGCTGCCACCTCTCCCGCGCTATGGAGGGAAGGGCTGCGGACCCTAGCCCCGGCGGCCAACCACGAGGAGCCGCAGTCGTGCGTGCTGATGTTGGCGGTGGCGGGACTAGCGATAAGGCGACGCCCGCCACTCCCGTCGGGCCTCCACTGGCGGCCTCCCCGGGCAAGACGCCCTCCTCGGGCGCATGCCCTTGAACCCAACTCCTATTCAACGACGTCGTTGACGTGTCCGGTGGAGCGTCGGAGGGGGGTGAGGACGATAACGCTCGCGGAGATCTCCCCCAAGGCGGCGACGCAAGCGGCGTCCAACAGTCTGCCGTCAAGACAAAGGCCGGCAAGAAGCTTCCGCCCGCCAAGACCTCCACGCCTCCGAAAACCAACCAGGCATGGAAACATACTGTCCCGCAGTGGAAGGTCGGGGAGTGAGTAGCAGTGTTCGACGCTTGCGTAGCTGCAACGGAGCGGCAAGTGGAGTCGCAAACACTCGATTGCCAAGCTTGGGCTGTCGAGGAGTATCCTGCGAAGGTGGGCGACGTATCATTGGACGACGTATCATACCAAACATTAATATGGAAGGCTTTAAGTCTAAAAGGCAGTGAGGAAGAGAGAGCGCGGGAGCGCGGGAGCTTGTTGTGGCTGCGGGAGTGTCGGTTGTAAGCGGAGGGGCGCAGTGCGATGGCGCGGGGGCGCGGATCCGGACGCGCTATTTTGCCAAGTTTTGTCTTACATACCTAGCGCAACTAAAGCCGCTACCCCCCCCCCCCCCCCCCCCCCCCCCCCCCCCCCCCACACACACACACTCACACCCCGCAGCTTAGGAAACCTTACAAAAGCTCCCGAACTGCATTTTCAGACCATTATAGAAGCTCGAAGCTGTATAGCTTAATGTTTGCCTTGTATCCGAAAGAAGTAGAAAGGCGTGCAACCGATGTCGGAGCCGTACGCCGGGCCTGAAAAAGGCTGGCATCGTTGCCACACGTTGCAGCAGCTGTAACCATTCTCACTTCTCGGAATTTGAAGTCGACCACCATCTCGAAAGCTGATGACAGCGCCAGACACAATAACCAATAACTTACGGCAGAAACACTAATACAAATATCACTAGCAGCTACCATTATTCCCACTACCACCTGTCGCCACCACATCAGCAACGGCAGCTGCAACAACGGCATCAAATTTTCAGCAGCAGTTAAAGCAGCAACAGCAAAAGAATGAGGACTAGCAACCACAGACAGACATACACGCACACACACACACACACACACACACACACACACACACACACACACACACACACACACACACGCGCGCGCGCGCGCGCACACACACCCACACACACGCGCACAAACACACGTTAACCACAACAATATATCACCATGGACTGACAGTAGCAACCAGTGACATAACACACACGCGCACACACACACACACACCAACACACACACAAACACACGCACACATACACAACACACATACAACATTAACAACAACTATACATCACCATCATTTAACAGCAGCAATCGGTGACATCACACACACACACACACACACACACACACACACACACAAACACCCCCCACACATAAACACACATTGGCATTAACCATAAGAAGTTATATCAACAACGTGTCAGATCAAAAGAATAGACCACTAACCATATTATCAATCCGTGATAGTGTGGAGGAGATAGGGACGGGGGATGGACTAGATGATTAGAGGGAAAGAATGGAGGAGGGAAAGAATGTGAAAGAACAGCTAGATTGAAGTCATGAGTGGTGCTGCGGGTGGTGAGTGTCATGAAGCGGGAGAAGAGAGAAAGATGGAGAGAATGAGAAAGAGCATGTATAATAATCACTGGAACAAAAGCCATGTATTTGATTTGCATGCATGCAATGGTAACAACAACAGCTAATGGCAATAGCATTAGCAACTACATCAAAAAACATGCAAGCAACATCAGCTACCACACAATATCAACTTCAGAAAGGTGCATGATACATGCAAGGCTAGTGACATATGAAAGCGAAAAAGCAAGTTACATGTGTTCCATTGCTACATTTCAATGTTGTTGATAATCCTATCTAGGGGCATCATGTTGAGCGAGGCACAAGGTGCCCCTTCCCGCACTCTCCATATGTTGCACGGGCATAGTCCACGCACCCCCCCGCCTTCCATTTCGCCGACGCGCCTATAAATTACATCAATATGTTTGGCATATTATTGGAGCACAAACATGCATGCCACGTCCGCGCCTTAGTATCGTTACTGTCTGTAGTCGCTCCACCTCAAGCCATGTAAGAAAATTCCAACCAAGCATGCGCGACTTGTCGTAGCTATCAAAATCTAAAAACATATAAGTTCGCAATACGCTGTCCCACAGATTGCCAATTGTTTCCTACCTCTTACATCCGGCGCCGTCATTCAGTGAACTTGTGAAGAGATCACAAGGCGGACACACCTTCACAACTTACGGCGAATTTGCTGTCCGGAAGTCGCGGCCGAGGTCACGGACGGTTAACGAGTTAACCGTAGAGCATCCCACGTCGCGCGCTCTCCGACCACCCCGAGAGTCCACAGTGGTCCTAGGCAACGGTGAGTGTGGTGTGTCGTCAACGTGTGGGGTTATACTCGTACCTTGCTTGATACAGTGCTTCGAGGCACTCGAGGCACTCGCCGCCCATGCTGCGATTTCGAGTGAGTGATGAATGCACCGATAGGACGTACCCTTCGTGGCGCACTGCCCGCGTGAAGAGAGTAGGACACCCCGTAGGCCCAAAATGATAGTATTAGGCTGTCTATCGGAGGCATGTACTGTACCATTTACCGTACTGAGTGCGGTATCTTGTCGACCGGGCGGTTGTCTTGCTACACGTGCTATATTTGATCCAAAAATTCGACACAATATTGCAAACCCATTAATCTAAGCACTTGACCTCCTACCTCCTGTGTTTGGGCTCAGGGGCCGGCAAAGCGGGCGAGCAATGATGGACGATCGGCGGGATTTCTACTTTTCGGCTAGGCACCTATGAAAGAGATGTGCAACACGACGACAGCCGGGGACTACTAAGCCCAAAATACCACAGACGGACCGTCTACATGTGTGTGTTTATGTTGCTGGAGTTTTGTGTAAAAAGCTTGCCTGGCGACATCGACCGCATGCAAGGGGCAGTCGATAATTTCTCGACGGCGTGTCGACGCGTGTGAAGCACACACAAAACCATGGACTTAAAGTGTCGTGTAACGGTGGGAGGTGTAAACTTACAAGCTAGCAACGCCTCAACACGTTACATGTAGGTGGCGGCTCGGCTCCGGTAGTACAGACATAAACTACCCGCTTACGAACTATAGCATCCCGGCTTGCCAGCCCTCACACTCAAGGTGCCACGCTACGTGCCTAGCAAAGCACGACCTACCGTTCGCACCGCTGGGGCAGACATGGCACTCACAAGCAACACGCTTGCAAACAGACCTAGTAGGAGCGCCACATACCAGGCAAGCTTGCCTTTTTGCTTGTTTAGGGTTCCTTGGGGAGGCTTGAGGGTTTGGCTTGGTACCCATAGGGCTAAGCAGTCCAGAACATCCGGGCTCGAGCAAACTGCCATGGACCTGGGCGTTTGTAACTGAATTGGAAGACTGACGCTACTCATATTGTTTGTGCGACTTTTCTTTGCTGGCGGGGTGGTGCTCGCGCGCTTGTTGCCTGTTGACTGCATTTTATCCTTCCCGAACTTGATCAAAGCATCGCCAAGCTTGACTTTCCATGCGCGCCGGCTGAGGTCTTGTTCCCGAGTAAAAGATGTATAACACTTGAAAGCATTTGTCTCAATGCACGCCAAAGTGTACATGAAGAAACGCTTTAGCACTGCTTGACGTCCATTTTTAGTCACCCATGAGCTAGCTACAGTGCCGGGTCCCAAGGCCAAGCGATGGAAGATGTCGATTGCATTGAAGTGTTGTCGGTAGAATGCATGGCAGTCCCGTTGCTCCACGGTGTATTTGATTCGGCGGACGGCGCCATCCTTGTACTTGTTGCGAATGCAGTCAGCAGGAGGCGCCACATCGGTAGTCCGGCAAGAGCATACTACCAACATCTCTTTCTTATCCATCCAACATGCTGCCAAGACTCGGATGCCCGCCCCAACAACATCTGTTCCCAGTTGCACCAAACGCTGCATGGCAGAGAAAGTGAAACGTCCGGTCTAGATCTTGGCATTTAGCTCCGCTTTAGGAAAACCTGCTGAGCCAGTCTTGACGGCCATGACTGCGTATATTCCTTTCTTCATAAGCTCGGTAACTGCGCGGAGGGATCCGAACCAAGAGTCCCCCACTAAGATTCTCTTCGAGTGGTGCCAAGGCTCCGTAAGACGAAGCGAGCATGCTGTGGTAGCGCCAAAAGCAGCGACGTACTTCACTTGAGCCATCGCCTCTTTCTTCATCACTAACTCCATTCGAATAAGTACTCCGGTCAACGCGCACGAAAGAGTCTTAACCATCCAGCCCAATGGGTGAGGCTTCCGTGGAAGGTAGGTCAGGTGGAGGTCCATGCACACGCCCACCCAAGAGAACATTGTCTCGTCAATCGTTAGAATGTTACCGGGAGAAAATTTGTTGAGCCAATGGTCATTCAAAGCCTCAATCCACTCATTGCATACGTTGGTGTGGTACGCCGACTCCCCACTGCATTTGTGAAACCGCATGTAAGTTTTCCATTGCCTAAAGCGTGTCCACGACATGATCTTTCCAAAGCCATACACCACGTTTGCTGTGCTAGAGACCTCCTCGCCTCCATCTGCCCGATCCGACAACTCCTCAAGAGTGACGTCGGGGTACTTGCTCATCAACATAAGCAACCCCAAAAAGATGCATAACTCAGCAGAAGTAAAAGAAGGGCATGCTCGCAGTCCGTCAGCACTTACAGCCTCGTTCATTGCGTCTAAAGCTGCCTGAAAGTACGCCATCGGAAAGAAACACATAAAGAAACCCACTACATCCATTAGCTCCGGTGGCACGCCAATTTTCACGCCCCCCTTGCGGATAGGCTGGCAGTTTGACTCGTCCCTAGGGCAAGTAAAGCTGATTTCGTCGCCAATGGCAGCCCATCCCGCCGATCCGCGATATTCTGAAGGGGGCGGGCCATATTCCTCGGCTGGGGGGTCCTCCTCGCCAGGGTCACTCTCAGCATCGAAATCCTCCTCCGCCCGCCTCAAAGTGGCCAAGTTGAGATCCTCAACACTTGTAGGCCTTGTTTCAGGCTCGTGGGCCAAGGAGGTGCCGGAACCTTGCGCTAGGACTTGCAGGTCCTTGCCGCGCACGCGTACGTCGCTCGCAAAATCCCGCTCCTCGTACGATAGCGCTACAGAAACCCACGCTACGGACTGCCCCGTCACCACACTCGTCAGCCAAGCCTCCACGGGGTCTCCATCGGGATATGTGCGCTTCCAATGGGCTTGGAGAGGAGCCCGGAGGGCTGTGAGACGGCACTTACCAATGGTACCAACTCGAAGTCCCATGGTGTGATCGGAACTCGGTGTGGGCAGATGCGCACTAGCGCTCCGCGGCTCTACTACTCAGATCGACTTCGCAGGTATTCCGGGCATGGACAAGGGTATAAAGAATACCTATTTGACAAGAAATGAGCAAAAAAGACCTAGCGGGCTGTCAAGGGTATTTTTGCCACTAGATTTTTTCCCTTAGATAGACAGTTAGAAGCACTTCCTAGGAATATCAGCGAAAACGACGCCGTAGAGAGTATGGTAGACGAGCGTGAGCGGGGATAGGTAGCATCGAGTGATACAGATGCGTGTGCGGAATGGAGTTGTTTGGGAGGGCCACGATTTCAAAAACTTTGAGAAAAAGGGACCAAAGATAACTCATTATCCGACAACGAAATAGCGCGGTACGCCCGACTTAATTACAGCGGCTCCCGTGCACATGAGTTTCCGGTACATGCAAACTCAACTCATGTAATATCTGACAAGGGCCTTAAGGCAAAACTTGAAGCCCTTGCCCATAAATATTTGTAGAACAAGACGCAGGGACTCCATGTGTTGTAACGTACGACTGTAAGCACATACGTTATTATAGTACATCATTATTAGTACATGTGCGTTCACGGTTGTGAACGTTATCGGTGAATAAGTATGGTTGACCAGCATAGATAAATACGATACAAGCAACAATTTGTCTTGTTGTTGTTTAGTTCTCCTGTGGTCATCACACAGCCCCCTGCTGCACACACACATGTCGACGCACCTAGCGTCTCACCGGCACCTCCGATAAGGTTATGGGCCCTCACACATCTTAATAAGCTGTTTACACGCGACTAGCGCGGTTATTGCGTGAGAAAACGTAGGTGTAAAAAAGTCGACACAAGGGTTTCGCGCATGTCTCAACGGAAGCCGCCGCCACCGGCGGCGCCCACAACGCGGAGCAGCAGCAGAGCCATACACACCGAGGCCTCTGGGTCCACTCCCGGTAACGATCCTGTCGCTCCCTCTACCCTGGATAATACCCTCGCTAGTCTTCGCTCTGAAACTGTCGAGCTCATAGATACGGCGATAGAAAGGTCGCAAGCGACCACGAATGAGCTCATAATGGCGCAATTTGAGCGCTTTACCGCAAACTTAGAGCAGCATCGCGGGCAGCCACCACAGCCACCTACGGTTGCTGGTCACCCATATAGCCGTAGCGAGAGGGACACTACCCCCGTATATGAGCCATACCCTTCTACATTCGAAGATGAGCATCCTAGACGCGGGCAGTTTGACGACGACAACCTTAGCCGGTCGTTGCGCACACAAGCGCCCGTTTTCACGGCGGAGATCACTTTTTCAGAGTTTCGACGCGACTATATCAACTATCTGCGTGCCATCAACTCAAATTTCCCGACCTACTAGAAGGCGCAACGCCTCATGATGTTGCTGTTAACACAGCTTACCAAAGCTTTCAAAAAATTGTTTGGGTACCTTTGCGTCGTCATGAAACACCCTACTCCTGCTATAGCGCTGCAAGACTTTCGGCGGGACCCGTCTTTCAAAGCTCGAAAGTTGCCATTCATACACACACTTATTAACCATTTCGACAAGCGTGGTGTTGGTAGAACTGCTGGCTTACTCGCCAAACTTATGGACGCGCAAGGTGAAACAGAAAGTATAGACGCCTTTCTGCAACGTATGCTACACAGCTACCAAGATATTAATGAAGACGAAGTTATGGTTAGTGAAAAAATCCTTGTAGCAACCACTCTATTTAACTTAAACAACAAGTTATCGGGGGCGAGAGCCAGTATTATTGTAGCTCTGGATGCCAGACAGAATGGTCTAGCTGCTGCCTCCATACCTTTCACACAACTTTCCACTATGCTAATCCACCACCACTCACACACGACCTTTCATGGCCACCATCAGCATGGACAACGGCATGGCATGCACGACCCCATAGCCCTCAAATCTGTTGTTGAAGCAGCTGTTGACGAGGCATTAGCGACACGTGCCGACAGCTCGCAGCGACGCAGGCGCACGCCACCTCCATGCCGCTACTGCACTGAAGCCAACCTCCCGTTGGCCGAAAGACTCCATTGGCATCAAGATTGCCCTTTGCTCTTGCAGCCCTCTCACCACCAAGACCAAAAACCCCTGCCCTCACAGTCCCAACAACGGCAGTACCAGCAACAACAATACCACCAGTACGCACCCCACCCTTCATCCTTTCGCGGACGGGGTCGTGGTCCTCGTGATAGGGGTGGTCGATGGGGATCGCAAGGTCGTGGGGGGCGCGGCACCCTATCGCCTGATGCCCCTCCCGGACATCCATCTGTGTCCCACACTAACATGGTCCCTTCCAGCGGAGACGTTGCCTTGGCACAATATGCTCTTATGTCATTCTTTGACCTCGAAGGAGCACCATCCATTAACATGGCCGATGGACTCCGTGCCGGTTTTGGACCACCCCCTCACCTGGTGAAGAGTACGTAACCTACACGTCGAGTCACCTGTCTTCCGACATGGAGTCGCGTGATAACTCCCCCGCGGCTTTCAACGCTCATGCAGCCACCGCACCGACAGCGCTTCACTTCATCGACGCCGGTGCCAACATAAGTTTGGAGGCTCACCGTCCCGCCTTTCTCCTTGGCAGTTATACCCGGCTTCGCACTCCCATCCACGTCAAAGGCATCGATGTTGACATCCACGGCTACGGCCTTGTCGAGCTCCGTCTTGTCTATGAAGACGGCCACACCCGTCAATTTCGCATTCGAGCTGCCCACGCGCTTGACATGTCCAAACGCGGTGCCCCAAGCATCATCCCTCAAGAGCATCTCCGGAACCGACACAACATCAGCTTCCATTACCTTGCCATTGGACAACCCTCTGCAAGCGATCCACATGGCAATCTCGTCCTCGTCATGCACAACAACCTTCCTCACCTTCAGATTCTTCCCGGTGAGTACACTTCCCTCCTTGCTTACAAAGGTGTCGATCCTACGTCTACTGACACTACTTTGTGGCACCAACGCCTCGGTCACCCTGGCAGAGACACCATGACTCTCGCCCTTAGGAGCGCGGACATCACCGGAGCGAAGTATGACAGCCATGTTCCTTTGTTGTCATGCGAACCATGCATTCTAGCCAAATTGCACCATGCCCATGTCAACCACCAGTCTGGCACTAAGGCGACAGCATGATTTCAAGCATTCAGCTCTGACATCTTCGGCCCACTCAAGGAGACTGGGCCGGGGGGAGCCAAATGCTTGTTTGGTGTAATTGATCACTTTTCAAACTATATTTGGCTCCTTGCACTTCCATCAAAGAAAGCAATTGTTTCCACTATGTCCTCCGTTCTCACAGAAATCCGGAACTTGCACTCTCGTCTGCCCCCTGCTCGTGCTTTTCGGCCCACCATCAAGTTCGACTGTGATCCGAACTACCTTGATGTTGCTTGCCGCACCATGGTCTCCTCGTTGGGCTACACTGCCCAATTCACGGCCCCGTACACCCACAACCAACTCGCCAAAATGGAACGATAGTGGGCTACCCTCGCGGACTCCGCCACCGCCATGCTTCAACATGCCCCCTGTCCCGTCAAACATTGGGGACTCGCCATGCGCACGGCTGCTTACCTCCGCAACCCCCTCCCCTCGCCCGCTGCCTCCGGGAGTTCTGGCGGTGTTCCTTACACCCTATTTCATGGTGTCCCCACCGACCTCGCCCATCTCAAGGTCTTTGGTTGTACGGCCTACCTCCGCCTCGGGGACCGCTACACGGGCAAACTATCTCCTAAAGCTCTTCGATGCATGGTTACTGCGATGATGGTCCGGGCTAGTGGCTCCTTAACCTCGCCACTGGAAAACTCGTTCGGACCATCCATGTCGCTTTCATTGAGTCCCAACCTGCGCATGCACCTCCCACACCGTCCGCCCCCTTTGGCACTTCTCAAGCCTCTCCGCCCAATGGTCTCGAGCCTGGGGGGGCCACCAGTGCCAATATATCGTGTGTGAACCCCAAGCACTTCACAGTCCATATCAGCAATCCTTTTGCGGTCTTGCAAGACATTGCAAATGACGACAACCACTCCCACGATCCACCAGCATACACTGACCATGTTGACCGCGATTCTTCATCATGTCTTGCCGCAGCTGCTTATGTCCAACGGACCAACAAGACTGCCAGAGTCTTCACGTAGAACAAACCTCCGCGGCCGCCTCGCACAACTGCACAAGATGCAAGGCCATAGGCTAGAGGGGCAACCTGCCGAAAGCGAGGAACCCATGACATACCCGCCTGCGGCGCATATTCCCGTCCCAATTGACATCAAGCATACCTTGAGCGGTAAGTATGCTACAGCATGGCGAAAGGCCATTCGCTCAGAGCTTGCGTCTTTCCATAGTAAGGGTACCTTCCGCATGGAGAACTTACCACTCGGGCGCAACGCCATAGGCAACAAGTGGGTCTTAAGGTCAATGCCAAATCAGATGGGTCAATGGACCGCTTCAAGGCGCGACTTGTTGCTCAAGGATTCAGTCAACGTGCATGGGTCGACTACTCAGAGAAGTTCTCTCCAGTCGTCAAGCTCAGCACTCTCCGCACGGTGCTTGCCATCGCTGCCAAACGGAACATGCACTCGACCGACATTGAAACTACGTTCCTCAACGCAGACCTCCAAAAGGAGATATATATGCGCCGACCCAAAGGGGCAGAGGAGGGAACTCCTCGAGTCATGCGGCTCATGAAAAGCATCTATGGGCTGAAACATGCCTCGCGCGAATGGTACAAGCTTTTCCATCAAACCCTCTCCTCCCTTGGACTGAAGCGAGCGACATCCGACACCAGCCTCTACACGATGAACCACCCAGTGCATGGGATTTGCATTGTGCTGGTGTATGTGGACGACATTCTCATCTTCTCGGACTCACTTAAGTGGATTGAGTCGGCCAAACGGGCTATTGGGGACCAATTTCGCATGACGGACTTTGGTGAGGCGAAATTCATCCTCGGGATGGACATTATCGGGAATAGGGAAGCCGGGACCATCAGTCTCTTCCAAGAACAATACACGAAGGAGATCCTCGAGAAGTACGGCATGATGGACAGCACGCCCTCGAAGGTGCCCATGGCGCCTACGCACTATCGAGACGGAGAAGTTGCATCAGATCAAGACAAGATGGACTTGACGCCATCGGAACACGAGACCTTCCGTGCTATCCTCAGATCCGTGAACTTCCTATGCATGTGCACAAGGCCTTATATTGCATTCGCGATCACCGTCATCAGCAGACGCCAGACAGCTCCGACGCAATTGCACATGAAGCAGCTCAAGTGTTTGTTACGTTACCTCAACGGGACGAGACCCATGGGCATCACCTATGGACGACCATCACAAGACAATGCGGAGGACATTAAAGTATGATCAGATTCGGAATGGGCGGCTGACACGACCACCATGCGATCGCAATTTGGAGAGGTGGTCTTGCTCAATGGAGGAGCCGTCAGTTGGACCTCCAAGCAACAATAGGTGGTAGCCTTGTCCACCACAGAGGCATAGTATGTCGTTGTCAGCCGCGCAAGACAAAGCGCGGTACACTTTCGACAACTAATGGCGGATGTCCACCAACGCCAACGCGGTGCTACGACAGTCTATGAGGACAACGAGGGAGCAGCCAAGCTTGCTAACAACCCCATGGCCTCAAATAGGACAAAACACATTGACATAAAGCACCACTACATTCGGGAACTGGTGAATGCGAAGACAATTGCGGTTATATTAGTGGGCACGTCGGACATGCTTGCAGATCGCCTGACGAAGGCGCTACCGGAGCCGAAGCACAAGATGATCTTCAAGCGCTACATGGGAGCGGCGCCAAGTGGAGACTAGTTTGCTTGCATTACTGTCAATGATCTAAGGGGCTATTATAGTACATCATTATCAGTACATGTACGTTCGCGCTTGTGAACGTTATCGGTGAATACGTATAGTTGACTAGTACGCCCCTCACACACCCAGCGCAACCATCCTCATCCTTCCCCGATTGGAACACACACCCTACCGCCACTCCAAATACATCAACTCCCCATACACCTATCACCTCTACACCCTCCCCAACGACGCAAACACCTTCCTACCCCCTGACCAACACACGGGCACTCCCACCCCTACCCCATTCGGCACACGATGGATGGTCGACATATACCTCGTCGCCAACCCCCTAGCACTCTCCACCCTACCGTCACCCACAGCCATGACCGCACTCCATAACACTCTCGAATCTATCTACGACACTCACCTCCCCAACCCCGACATCACAACCCCTCCTCCTCACCTCCTCGACACCTACTCACCCCACTCAAGAGGCATATACCACCTCCCCCCGAACCCGACTCACCCCATCACATAGCCCCTCCCGGAACGCATGCAACTAACATACCACCCCACCAGAGGCACTCTTGCTTGGAAATGGCAGAACTTTGTATACACAAACGGCTCGAAAAAAGGAGGCTCGTCCCCCCTCGGAGCAGTAGCTACCCACCCCGCCTCGGACACCAAAATCCAAATACTGGTGACCTCTACCCCTCCCTCGCACACAATAAATCGCGCTGAATTAGTTGGCATTGATATAGGCCTCCAACTTGGCCGCACCCACCTCCTCACAGAAAGTGCGTGCTCCCTCCGCCTCATACAATGATATTTAAACTGCCCTTCCGCTTACAGACACAACTTCCACCGCGACACGCTCCACTCCATCACACACACCCTTAAAACCCGTTGCGACGCAGGCATCCGTACCCACCTCGGCAAAATCAAAGCACACAACCACTCCCTAGGTAACGACCTCGCAGACACCCTCGCCAACCAAGTCGCGGATGGTCACCCACCCGACACTTCATACACCACAGGTTCATAGGTCACGATAGGCCACTGGACCTGGTCATACACCCTCATTCTACAAACCCTAGGGGAACCCATACCCTACAGATACACCAACCTCAAAGCCGACGCGCACACCTACAGCACCAAACACACACACACACCCCTCTCGCAAACAACCAAACACGGCGCCCTCCTCGCCCGCGCCGCGGAGGACGGCGCCGATTTATCTTTTCACAGAAACACTCAACCCTCACAAATATCCAGTTCACACATAAGCAAGAATTCATGTGGGGAGTACACAACACCCGCCTTCTTACTCATAACCCCACCCTGCGCTGCCCCCTATGTGGCCAATTCACTAGCAACGGCCACATGGCCGGTAACTGCCCCACCATGTATGGCCTAAAACAGGACCGACACAAGAGCGCGCTTCAACTCCTACTCTCCCTCTTGGAGCGCCACAACGGAGGACGCTGGGAAACCATCACTGCAGACTTCGGTAACAAACCCATTAAATCATTTGCTTCCCCCACTCCTGCCCTCCCTCCACTTGACTGCCACCCACCCCACCCCACCCACATGCCCACCCGCCTTGTTGCTGTTGACGAAGGTCTCTCGCCCGACTCCCTAACCTCATGTTCGGCTGTCCTCCCACCGGAGATACTCCCCCCCCGAGCTACGACCCCCCGCACACAAACCCGACTTCATCCGTATCCTCGAACCTCGATTCGTTGGTCACTCAAACGGCCGCCGACGTTACGCTTCCATAAAAAAGATTCAGGTAGGGGAATGGAAGTACTGCACGGACAATAACCTCTCCCACACATCTAACCTCATCCGTGCCAAATACACACCCCTTGCAAACGCCATCCGCAGCCATTGGCCAGGCACAATGGTAGACATCCTTCCCATCGTCATGAGCTGCACAGGTACACCGCACTCCTCCACCATCACAAGTCTCACCTCCCTACTCACCGCCCGCACCGACCCTCCTAATAAACTCATCTCCAAAGCACGCCTCGACACGTCTCGCATCCTTGCACAACTCCACACGCATACTGTCCAATGGCTGCATCATCTCCTCCTCATATACCGCATCAAATCCCGCACGACCTCCCGCCGCGCCTCCGCACATTGCCCCTTCGCACACCCTTGATTGCACGCCGCCCTCGCCTCGTCTTGCACAACTCCCCGGGGGGAATAAAACCCCCGAAAATCCTTGGAGAGGTCGGATTTAGGTGGTTAACGGTCTAGCCCTGACTTGTAAGTTCCATGTATGGCATGGTTGGGAGGGCCCAGAGACAGCAGCCGGCGCATACGGCTTTTGGTGTAAAACCGGTGCATACGGTACATGTTGTAAACAATTTCAATTTCAATTTCAATAGTTGACTAGTGCAGATAAACACGATATTAGCAACAGTCTGTCCCGTTGCTATTTAGTTCTCTTGTAACCATCACACAGCCCCCTGCTGCACACACACTTGTCGACGCACCTAGCGTCTCACCGGCACCTCCGATAAGATACGTCGTCGAGGTACATTGTGACGGAAATTGAAATTGAAAAATTTTACATCAAGTACCGATAAATCGGCTATAAAAACATGAATTAAATAATACATGAACAAGCATGGTCTATCGCTGCGAAAAAAACATGAAAAATACTATGTCGCTATCTCCACCATGCGCGGCATGCTACCGCCGCTCGAGGGCGCTGGTCACCTTAGCTGGTCATGTTAGCATTAGCATCCCGTTGCCTAGTACTTATGTACAAGGTAGCTATTTGTCATCCTAGTACTTAGTGTTATGCTATTAGCGGTACTCTATTCCCTATTAGTGGCGGTCGGCCGGCACTGCCGGTGCCTTCGCCGGCCGCCATCTCTCTCCTCTCACTTCTCTAGTCACCACAGCCGGCCCCCTTGTGGGGCCGGCATGTCCTCCGTGTAACTATCCGTTCCCGATTCCGACAAGTCAGCTTGTGCTTGTCGAGTCGGGCCTACATGACATGTGCTCATGTGCAACTCCGGTCGTACTGGAGAAAGGGGGAAAGGCATGAAAAAAAAAGCCTCGCTCAGGTGGTTGATGGTCCCGTCTCGATCCATGCACCACTCGTCCGAGACATGCGATGCTCCTCCCGACGCAACTCGCCTCCTAGCCCAGTCTTCTTTTCTCCTTCGGGAGCGGGGGAGAAAAGAAGGCCAAAGCCTAACACGGTGTCCGGCTAGGGCTCTTGCCTCCGAGCTAGAGTTTTTCTCTGTCCCCCGGTCCTTCGCCGTGTGTTTTTCCAATACCTATTTGATCGCGTTGTGTCTGTCCGTACCCCCCCCCGGTGGTTTACGCTGTTAGGGGGGCGCGTGTACGAGTATTGTGATGTTGCGATAACCATAAGCACACTGCCTAAGGTAGCATGTCGACATCTTTGTACCGACTAGGAGGGGGGTTGGTTGAGCACGTGAATCGAGTCGCCGTTCCGCAAATGATGTTGGGTACGGAAATGTTTATTCGAAAACCCTCCGCACCAGGATTTTCCGGCGGCAGTCGATCCCGAGAACCCCCACCGCCAAGCTGTGTCCGGCTCCTCCGGCTACGAATCTCCTCCGGCCTGCGTAGCTTCTCGCCTCGCCCCTAGCTATGGGAGACTCGAGACTCACAAGGTTGGTCTATCCGCCGCTGCGCCGCATCTCCAACGCCCTCGCCAAGCCATATCCGCCCGTGCCCTCCTCGCCGCCGAAACAATCCTGATACACATGTCCCGCCCGTGGAAAAGGAGAGCAATCGAGGAGCATCCAGCCACGAAAAGAAATATCGGACTAGCCGAGCGGGAGATCTTGACGTCGGTTTACAAGTAATATTTTTAGAAGCCCTCCGTAGTAAAGCTCCCCGACAATTACTGATCCGCGGATCTTAGCCGGCGAATTTCACCTCGCCTAGCCCCAACCGTGCCAAGCATGGCACGGCAATAAGATTACCATCGCTTATGACGAGGAGGGGGGTGAGTGCCGACGGGTATGCGAGCGCACCCCCCTCCGGGGCCGCCGCCGCTGCGCCGCCGGCGGGCGCCTATTCGCGATAACCCTAGCACGGCGTATGAGGCACTCTTGTCGATGATGGGTATTGACGAGAGGAGAGGTTGGGTGGGAAAGTCCGATCGGGGCTCCGACCCCGAAGGTGCCGGGTACGGACGTTTTGACCAAAACCCTCCGTGCATGGGATTTCCAACGGCGGCCGATCTAATATCGGCGCCGCCATACCGTGCCGCCTCTCTCGCCGTGGCTATCCTCTTTGCCGATGGTGTCGAGCTCCACCCCCCTAGATGGGTATGCTCGACCTCAAAAGCGCCGGTCGACGGCGAGCGAGCGCCCGCCCGTGGCGCTGCTTCCCAGTTGTCCGCCGCCAACTCCAACACTCGCGTCTCACCGCTGATCCGCCCGCACCCTCCTCGCCAATTTTTTTTCACAGGCACCACCCCCGGCTCCTTATCGGGGTAGTTTCTTTGAGTATTCAATCGCGGAGAAACATATCGGAATGGCCCAGCGGGAGATCCCAGTGATGGAGTCCGGATATTTTGATTTCCAAAACCCTCCGTACGTGGCTTTTCGAAAGCTGTAGATTACGCGATTTGCAATTGTCGGTACCTCGTTAAGCCCCTTACCGTGCCATACATGGCACGGCTACAAGGTTGCCAACGCCCACCGCGAGCGCCACCCCTTCCGGGCTCGCCGCCGCTGCGCCGCCGGCGGGCGCCAGCGACGGACTTAAATTGCGTCGTATGTTGTTCATCATTCGCTGAAGCGTATTGAAATTGAAATTGAAATTGAAATTGTTTACAACATGACCCGGCAAACTGGACCGGCTGCTGTCTCACGGGCCACTCTACTTTCGCCATACAAGACTTATTTAGCAAGTTGGGCCCGGGTCTCTCCGACCAGGTACATTTCTTATCGGCACACCTATCTGCAATGTGTGTCTCGACGTTCCTCGGGAGTTATATAACTGTAAGCAACCGCAGTAATTGCCACAGTCCCCCCACCTAAGCAGTAACAGCGTAATAATTTTGTAATCAAGAAAAACAGATCTAAAAATAAATCCACTTGTCTAGAAATGCAAAACTAAACTGCTGCTCGACCTTCACGATGCACGGCCCGCTCCCGCCGAACCGGGGTGTCGACCGGCCTAGGCCGGTCGGCGTTCGGGAGGGACGACGGGCCAGCCTAATCTAGCTCCCGCGTGACTTCGGTCTTGCCGAAGGGAGGAGGGGAAAGGCTGGCAAAAAACCCCTCCTCGCGCGGTCGCTCGTCGATCCCGCCGCTCCATCCCGTAAACCCCGCCCCAAGGTCTTGCCGCGTCCACCGACGCGGCGGTCCTCCGTGTCGAGGTCCCCCATCACCTCGAGGACAGGTGGGGGGGACCGAGACGCACAGACATAGAAAAAATGGGCGCTCCTGCCTCCGCGCCTGAATTTTCCCCGCTCATTTCCCCGGTTTTTTCTCTGTCTGGTACCCGGGTACCTGTCGGTTTTCCGGCCTGTGGCCGTACCCTCCCCCCTCCGATCGCGCGTCCACCGAGCAGCCTTTTCTTGAGCGGGGGCCTCCGCGCTCACCCGGGCCCACGCTCAAGGACTCCTAGGAGTATGAAGGTCTGTCGGGGTAGTGGGTGTCGAAGAGGGGGGGGGGCAGGTCACCGTAGCCGGATCCGGCGGGCCGCGGGCGCCCGGAATTAAACAAAACCCTCCGTGCCGGGTTTTCCGGCGGCGCCGACCCAAAGGGTCGTCGCCGCCAGATCGTGTCGCTCCTCCCGTCGCGACTTTCCTCCTTGCCGTCTCAGCTGACTCCTCCCCCCGGGAGATGACGCTGGACGACGTAGCGACGCGCGAGTGAGCGCCCTACCCTGGTGCTGCTCCCCAACTTGCTCGACGCCGGGTACGGACATTATTTTTAGTATCCGAAAAAAGCCCTCCGTACAGGGCTTTTCGGCGGCGGCTGATCCTGAGGATCGCCGCCGCCTCCTGTAGCCGCTCCTCCGTCTGCGACTAGCCACCGTCTTGTGCCATGTCTTGCCTCACCCCTCGGTAAGGTTCGACCGGCACAGGGCTGGTCGATAGCTAGCGAGCGCCCTTTCCTGGCGCTGCTTCCCGGCTGGCCACCACCAGCTCCAACACCCGCCTCCCACCGCTGATCCGGCCGTACCCTCCTCGCCATCAAACGCTGCCGTAGTACAGGTCCCACTCCTAAAAGTAAGGCTGTATCTAGGAGTATCTGTGCGCAAAAAACATATCGGACGGGCCGAGCGGGAGATCTTGGCGCCGGTAGTGCACAGAAATTATTTTTTCAAAAGCCCTCTGTACAGGGCTTTCCCGACAGCTGCTGATCCCACGGATCGAGCTGTCGGCCCTCTTAGCCCCCTACCGTGCCATGCCTGGCACGGCTACGGGGTTTCCAGCGCCCACCACGGGGAGGTGAGGGGATGCCGACGGGCCTGCGAGCGCACCCCCCTCCGGGGCCGCCGCCGCTGCGCCGCCGGCGGGCGCCGCTGAAGCGTAGATGGAGCACGACACACGCTGAATGACATGGTAAACCACTCCATCGGAGTGACACTTCGGGGTTTGAAACGCCGTGTTGTGGATGTCATTGTCGGAGATGGAAACAAATGGTTACACGTAGGGTTGTGCCGGCCCCACAGGGGGCCCGGGTTTGGAGAGAAGAGAAGTGAAAGGAAAAAGATGGCGGCCGGTGAAGGCACCGGAAGGGCCGGCCGACCGCCACTAATAGGGATATAGAGTCCCGCTATTAGCATAACATAAAGTACTAAAGTAACATATAGCTGCCTTGTACATAAGCACTAGGCAACGGCCGGTATGCTAGTGCTAACACCCCCCTCAAGGTAGCCGAGGTCTTGCCGTCGTTCTAGCTTGTCTTGAGGAAGTCGTCATCTTGGTCGTAGGTGTTGTGTCGGGAGCGCGTGCCTCGACATACCGGGTAGGTGTCGCTACATGTGCTCACATGAACGTGCTACTGGCGAGTTGCCGACCGGAAATGGTTCCAATTGTACTACGGAATGTACTCGTATGGCATATAGAAACCATTTATCTAGAAACTGGGAAACTATCCACTAGCGAATTAGCCGACGCATGAGAGCGACCTGCGACGAAGGAGCAAAACCAGCCGTGTTGTCAAGCGCGTGTGGGCACGCAAAAGCATAGACGGGCGTTGCTCGTGTTGACGACCCCCTTCGCCGTGGGCAAGGTTAATGCCTCGCTAAGTCAGGTGAGCGCAGCGACGTTGCCTCGGGGGAAAAACAATAACAATATCACTTAAAGTACGTACGGCCCGAACTAACCCATATCGGGGCTTAAAACCATGTCCGGTCGAGAGCATCAATAGGCTGAAAGCTAGATGGGGCTGAAAGTTGGGTGGGGTGAGCGTGGCTCCGGGCGCTTTACACACGCTCTTCTCCTTTTCACGTGGGGGATAGTAGAACAGTCACGGACAACCAGCACGAGGCGTGGTGTCCCTTGGACGAGGTAGGATTAGCCTGGCGCCGAGCGCTTTTCACACGCTCTACTCTATATTAAGTGGGAGTAGGTCAGTTGGACTACTAGCGTCGTCCCGAGCGCTTTATACACGCTCTTCTCTTTTGAAACAAGCCTAGGTGAGGGCTTATAATCTGTTGGAGATGAAAACGGATAGTTATTCCACACAGGGTCGTGCCGACCCTATGGTATGCTAAACAAATTTTATACACAAGCATTTTTTCTTGCTACGTTAGTGCCGTAGCACGAACAAATAGCGAATCAAACCACTTTTCCACATTACGTATTGCGTTGTCTCGACCGTTTTATCATTAATCGTTGCCTCGTTGGGCAAGGTACCATAACTACAATAGTAGTGCAATAGTACAAGATGCATTACTAGCATTCACTTTTCCCACTTCAAAATTTCCGAACTGCTTAGTCGACAGCTGCAGCTCCCTCGACTGCAGCATGCACACCTCCCGCCTATCACCTGCCCCGTCTTTAACCCCATCACCCACCGCGCTCATTTCGAAACTCTCACAACATCCACGCCCACCAAGAACACTGAGATAATCCAAATAAAATTTAGCGAGCTCACACGTCGTAAAACGCCCAAGCCGGGAACAGTAGGACCCGACCTTAGGTCAGTCGCCCCACTGGATCAGCGGCTCCACTACGCAAAGCCGTTGCGGCGGCAACAGCTTGCCCATGGAGAGCTCAGAGTCTTTTAATTTCAGGCAGATAGACCCCGAGATTTCTATAGCCTAAACCACTTCATAACCCCGCCGGACCGCGTATGTTTTACATTGGCGTCATATTGGAGTCAAGGTTTGTCGATATATGTTTACCAATTCTTCATTCCTATTGACCTCGGAGCCTAATTCCCGACGCATGCCACGCGTGGGGCGGTTGTGGTTGGCACAAGCACATACCCAAGCATTCCAAACACCACCGTAATTGTGATGCGTCCGTAACGGCCATGTTGGACCTCGCCCCTCCCCTTAGCCAGTCGCCCTCGCATGTTTACAACGTGCAGTGTTTATCCAAACCTGCGTCATGTGCGTTTTTGCTCGCTTGCTTTCCAAAAAATCACCCGTGCCAGCGGCGTGAACTTCCGTGCTCTATTCACGCACCCGCAAACCAAACCTCGCACATTGAACACGGCACCCACGCCTCCAAACCCCCTCCAAAAAGCCCCCAGAAATACGGTTATGTGGAACACATAGTAATATGTAGCTTGGCATGAGCGCTTGAGCAATGCCCAGGCGGGGCGCTCAGAATGACGTGCCGACCCTACGGTATGCTAAAACAATTTTATATACAAGCATTTTTTTCTTGCTACGTCAGTGCCGTAGCACGAACAAATAGCGAATCAAACCCTTTTTCCACGTTTCGTATTGCGTTGTCTCGACAGTTTTATCATTTATAATCGTTGCCTTGTTGGGCACGGTACCATAACTAAGATAGTACTTAAGATTCATTACTAGCATTCACTTTTCCCACTTCAAAATTTCCGAACTGCTTAGTCGACAGCTGCAGCTCCCTCGACTGCAGCCTGCACACCTCCCGCCTATCACCTGCCCCGTCCCTGACCCCAGTACTCACCGCGCTCATTTCGAAACTCTCACAACATCCACGCCCACCAAAAACACTCTGATAATCCAATAAAATTTAGTGTGCTCACACGTTGTAAAACGCCCAAGCCGGGAACAGCAGGACCCGACCGACCTTAGCGGCTCCACTACGCAACGCCGTTGCGGCGGCTACAGCTTGCCCCTTGAGAGCTCAGAGTCTTTAAATTTCAGGCAGATAGACCCCGAGCTTTCTATAACCTAAACCACTTCATCACCCCGCCCGGACCCCGTCAGTTTTACACTGGCGTCATATTGGAGTCAAGGCTGCGCAGGGAGAAGTCTGCCGGCGGTGTTGGACACGGTAGCAGCGCAGCCGGGAAATCGTCCACTGCGCACGCAGCTACCCTTCTATACCCTTCTCCAATAGGTGAGTCCACATAAGAATGCTGTAACAATGCCTGTGCTTTGACACGTCAGATGGCATTGAACTGGAAGTAGCGCTGCAGTCAGGGCGCGATCATAGTCGGCTTACGCTAACGCGAGTTCACCCCAGCAGTATCGCTGTCCAACTGTTGGACATTAAATGGATACGGACCAAAGTAATTCGGCCTGAAGTTTCCCAGCTTGATGAACGCAACGCCTCAAGGTTTGCAGTTCACACCGATCATGGGTATGCCTGACGTAGGCTAGGTTTGAATGAATAAATTAATCGGCGTCGGTCAGCTGTTATGGGTAGTTGCCGGCTCGGTCCGAGTCTCCTTCTAACGACTGCGCCCGAGCTCGAGACTACATGGCGACGCGTGTGAGTCGGATTTTGGTCCAAGGCGTACTTTCCGGACGACTCTCGGCCACCTCGCTCTGTCATTCTAACAATCGAAGTTCACAACGGTCCACACAGGCGGTACTCTCGTACATTGGTCACGTATTTTTATCGCTCGGCGACGCAATTTCGTGGCTCAGGGAATGGACCGGCGGGGACCGCCTACCGTAATACTCTACGTTATGTACTGTGGTCAGCACCTCATTCGGAGCAGTAGCGCCGACATCAGGTTCTCACTGTACCAACCGGAATGTACGGGATAACCTAGCGCCGATGTTTAACCCGGTATACGGCCCCAAGACGCGCCAGGGCCGAATATGAATGCGAGCGAACAAACCAGACGACAGCCACAAACAGATGGGCAGTCATCACAACGCCCTCGTCACAGCCACCTGACGCGCTCCCCCCTCCCTACTGCAAGCTCTTAACTAACGTCAAGTTAAACGAAGGGTAGCTGCCCTTCTCTTGACGCCACACATGGGGTCTATCCTGTCTTCTCCTCGTTGGCGCTATTCCGTCTTTGACCCGGTCCGTCGCGCGGCGTGTGTCGCTAGGGCAATCTAGCTAGCTACGGCTGAGTCGCCTTTTCAGCGCCCGGCATCGAAGTAGTTGGCCACACCCGCGACCAGCGTCCCTGTCTTTACCCTCAAGTGACGCCCTCATTCCGAGTATAGCAGGAAGCTAAAGGCCCATCTCATACGTTTCTACCAAGTTGTGCCTGCGTGGCCACAACAGGGATACCATAGGCGTGGCTACGTCCGCGACGATTTTCTGTTACCTCAAGAAAAGTCGCCTTGCTTGACTCGTCACTCCTCGCGCCTCGTCTCTCCTCCTCGGAAAAACCAATAAACCCTTATCTCCAAATCATACGAGCTTCTAGGAATTATAATGTCCAAGCGTTATTCTCGGTTGGTATCGTAAGCCGGAGGACGAGTCCTGGCAGTAACCGGTGCAGCTGCCAGAGTAGAGCTGTCGCCTTTTGTTTTAAAGAAAAAGCAGGCGACAGTCATTGTTACGAGATCAGGCACTTATCGTTGTTACCGTGCCTCCTCTTCCCACACGCTGTCCCCCCCACGCATAGGTGTAATTAGCAAGCCAGTAAGCTAGGCTCGCTTCAACCATTTTCCTCCCCTACGCGAACCAGGCCAGGCATCGCACCCCGCTCGACACCCCATTTTCGGCGCCTACTTATTTTGTCTGTTGCGCCCGGTTGATTTGCTGTTATGCTAACTGTGTCTGTCTTGTTGTTTTCAGACTCCACAGGTACGCTTCTCACCATGCCGGTCCGGAACACACGCGTAACCGTGGGTGATGAGAACGCCGCTCCCACCCGGCCTGCGTCTGGCAGGAGGTGACTGCCCCCTTAATTAACTATGCCAGAAGATCCGGCTGCATGCCCCGATAAATTTTTTTTGAACGGCCGAGAGGCAATGGTTTTTGTCAGAAGATCCGTCTCATGTGTTATTCGTTGCCTCGCAGCGATGTCCTCGGCGTCCAGCCGCAAGGCGCGCAGGGCCTCAGCCGTCAAGCTTTAAGGCCAAACCGGGATATGGTGCAAAAGGCGACGGGGCGTAACCTGCGTCCCCGCGACCCCAACACTGGTACTGTAGTCACGCAAGCGCGTGAGGCGTTGCCCGTGCAGAGCCTGTCCAACTTGCTTGCAAGCCGCAGCGAGAACAGTGCCCGGCCAACCCGTCGTTCCGTCAGCGCTGTCGCCGCGCCCCCCTCTCCCCCTCTGAGGGACATCGACGAGGCTGACCACGGCAACTGGATGTACGAGACCAAGTATGTGAATGACATTTACGCGTACTACAAAAAGGTAGAGCATTTGTACCACGTGTTACCGGAGTACATGGAGGAGCAGGCGGATATTAATGACCGCATGCGCGCCATCCTGATCGACTGGCTGGTGGAAGTTCACCTCAAGTTCAAGCTGATGCCGGAGACGCTCTTTCTGACGGTTCAGATCATCGACCGTTACTTGGCAATCGACACCGTGTCACGCAGGAACCTGCAGCTCGTGGGTGTCACCGCCATGCTGATCGCCTCAAAATATGAGGAGATTTGGGCGCCCGAGGTGCGCGACTTTGTGTTTATCTGCGACCGCGCTTACACGCGCGACCAGATTCTAGGCATGGAGAAGGTGATGCTGAACAAGCTGCAGTTCAAGGTCACCTCGCCCACCAGCTACCACTTTCTCGCGCGCTTCATCAAGGCGTGCGGTCCCACGGAGAAGAAGTTCAACATGCTGTGCATGTATGCCATCGAGATTGCCTTCCCTGAGTACAAGATGCTCAAGTACAACTACTCCAAGCTGAGCGCGGCCGCCGTGCTGGTCGCGCGTGAGCGCATGGGAACAGGCCCCTGGACGGCTGAGCTTCAGCACCACACTGGCTACACCGAGAAGGAGCTGCGGGAGTGCGCCAACACCATGGAGGAGCTGATGACCGCGGCCGGCAAGACTGGCGTCTCTCTGAGGGCGGTTCATAAGAAGTACTCCAACCCGCGCTTTTTTGAGGTCGCGCTCCTTTTCCCTCCCAACCCTCAATAGGTCGTCCATGTATCGACAGGCAGCAGCCGTCCTGGCCTGCTGCGGATCAGACGAACCAGATTCTTACCCTCAGAGACCATTGGCTGCTGCTGCGCTGGCGACCTCTTCCACCGGAGGAACTACTTATGGTACGCGTGTACACTGCTGCCTGCCTCCTTAAGTCGTGACGATGGATGGATTGGCGTGGCGCGCGCCTTCTTTTGGCCTCTGTCCGCACATCCACCGCAATTGGGAGCATGCATGCATGTACATAGCTGTATATCCGCCTAACTAGGCCGCCGGATACGTCGACATCAACACCATCGTGCGACGTCTGTATTTATTTGGATGGCGGCAACATTAGAGCACCCCCTTAGACGTATGCTTTCCCCTGCATAGCGACCACCCTCTCTCTCACTCTCATCCACCCTATTGATGATCCTCTAGGACTCATTCATCCACCAGGCCCTGCTGGCCAAATTACCTAGGCAGTGAGGACGGGTCACCTGGTGCCCCCTTTTTAATTGTATTCGAACACAATCAACCTCCCCCTTGGTACTTTTCCAACCCAGTCTGGGCAGGTCCACATAAAATATTAAAAAACTTGCAAGAAAAGGCAGTGGACACCACGAAGAAGAAAGGAGGAAAAAACGTAAGCCCGAGGAACAGGATGGCATAAAATTAACCACATAAAATATCATGTCAATAAGCGTTCCAGATTTGAAAAGTCACAAGTGATGAGAACAAAACTGTATGACTCGTAAAAGGCGAACAGAATCCATTCTGGAATGGGGGATTGAGAGGCAACGTTTGTCCATATTCAATAATAAGAGAAGATTCCTCTTTGAACTGCCCATTAAACACTTTGGAACGCGAAAATTCGTGGGAGCTGAGGAAGACAGCAACAGCCAAGAGGGGGCTATAGCAACATGCCGGGATTGAGTCTGATGGCTTAATTCTGGCTATTCACCCAATCAGCACCTCCTCACTGCGGGATGGATTTGACGCCGCCATTTCCTGAAGGGGGGGGGGGGGGGTGTAGACAGCCGGTGGCGAGTACGTAAGGTGGTGAGCGAAAGAGAAAGGACGTACGGGATAGCGGGCATGTATCAATACAATATTTAGGGTTGTCGTGAAAGTGAAGAGATAGGCAGGTGCGGGGGGACAGCTGACCAGCTTGATTTCCTCCTCGCTGCCCACTGGTATACCTTCGACGCCTCTCTTCAGTGGAGAATCGAGTCCAACTGCTATAGAAATACAGACACACACACACAAACACACACACCGGGCATTTTTAAGCGATATATGGCGTCTGCATCATACGCAGGACAAGCACTGGGCACAGGACTTGAGGTTGGGGAAGGGTCTGATATGAAACGTCGAGCCTCATAGCTTTAAAACCCGCACCTGTTGGAAATCCTGCAAACCCACCACCCGAACCTCCCGTCGGCTGCAGCCCGTGCTCCTCCTCCGCCTCCTCCCCCTCACCTTCCTCGCCCTCGCGCGCCTCCTCCTCCTCTTCGTCACTCTCAGACTCCTCCTCGAAGTCCTCTTCATACAAGGCCTCTTCGCCGTCGGCGAGACTGCCGGTGGAGGTGGTGCCCAGTCGCTCCAGCTGCCCCTTGCTCTCGCGGTAAGGGACCGCCAGCGCCAGCGAGTGGCGCCCGCCCGCTGCCACACTCACAATCTACGAAGTCACACATTAAGAGGACCCACCCTCAGGAACAAATACAAAACTATTCATGCGAAACACATATATAAAACCATCATATCGCCAACTTCACCAAAGTCTTTGTTATTGGTATTGGTAGTGGTAGTGGTACGAATCCGTTCACATGACACAACGTAAACCATGATTACCAACAATAAAATCGCTGATACACATTGCTAGCATCAATACCGCAGCTCATTTGAAAGTACGGAAACGTGTTTCTAAATGCGAACCGGTAACGGACTCGAATTCAACTTGTTTTGATGGCGCAAGGTGGGTGATACCAGTCAGGGCGTTATGGAACATTACTAACAACGCTAGGCATTGACGAAAGGGAAAGGGAGAGAGAAGGGGGAGGGGGTGATACCTTCCAGCGCCCATAGCCACCAGGTAGCTCAACCTCAATCGGGGAATAATGATCCTGGCAAGATATGACGGCGTAGGGGCAAGGACACAGGGGGGGGAGGCAATGGGTCACTCATTCAGCGGCGTGCAAAGCCAAGGGGGTACGTGATGGGGCTGGGAACGTGTAAGGGAAAGGAAGTGGGGACTCAGGAAAGCGAGGGGCTGTTGTGTGCACGCAAGCACACACACACACACACATACACACATACACACACACACACACACACACACAAAACACACACGCACTATGAACGTAGACACAAACACAAAAAACAGCCACATAGAGACATAGACACACAAGCACACACACCTTCATGCTCGCGCCCAACCGCCCGAACGAACCACGCCCAAAGGCGAACATTCTACCCTCCGAGGTCTGCAGCAGCGTGTGAGTGCCTCCACAAGACGCTTGCACAACACTATGTCCCAGAAATAAAAGGACTTTAGAGTTTGCCACATCAGTTCTGGGTTTCAGAGCTGTCAGCAGTTCATTTGGTTCATGAAAGGAAAAGGGAGGGGCCGCGCACATGTGGTCCCCGATGCCATTGACTTGACAGGGTCTCATTTTGGAGGCGCCAGAGCGGTCACCCACACCCAAGCGGCCGTACTCCCCGCGACCCCACGTGAACACCTCCCCGTACTTGTTGATCGCAAGGCTGTGCCACCCACCCGCACAAATGTCCGCAATGTCGGGATCCAGGTCCTCCACCGGCACAGGCAGCGTTGCGTACTCGGTCGTGCCGATACCTAGCTGCCCAAAGTCGTTCGTTCCCCAAGACAGTACCTGCCCCGTCCTTTGCAAATCATTGTCCCCAACAGGACTCAGAAACCACTCAACCTCTCCCCCCCCATCAAAATTCAAAATATAGGGCATGTTCTTGAAAACAGGATTTGCAAATACACAGACACACCCGCACACCCACAGAGACCCTCTCTTGATATACACACACAAACACCCTATAGCACACACAAGACACCCCAGCACACACACTTACACACACAAACACCTACCAGCACACCCACACACACACCACCACCACCACCACCACCCACATTCACGGAGATCTGCATGCGCATTTTCTCTTACTCAATTGTTCATTCAGTTCCACGCGCTCTCCTCGGTCATTCATTCGTTCGCAGACAACCACTCAAGCAATACACGCACACACACTCACACAAACGCTAAATACATTTAACAAACTCAAGCTATGAATATGGGTTAATGTGGCAGAGATAAACTATAGTTCAAAAAAAAATGTCTGTGATGACCGGCACACGAAGGTGTGGCCGAGGGGCTTACTCGGTGAGTGCCAGATTGTGGAAGGCGCCGGCTGCGATGCGCGCGATTTTGTGGACACCGGGCAGCTTGCGGGGGCAGCGCTGCACAACGAGGGAAAAGTCGCCCCAGCGCTCGCCCCACATCAGCACTTCTCCGTCTGTGGTCAGCGCGATGGAGTGCATCCCGCCCGCGGATACTTCCTTCACCTGCCTCCCCAGAAACAAGCGGCAAGGGCACAGAGCCTCAGCGCAGACGACAATGCTATAAAAACCTGAATTACTTTGAAGGCTACATGTCATTCAAAAAAATATAGAGAAAGTGGATCAGCCACCTTGATGCCCTGCAAGACTGGGCGAGGCACCACAATATCCCGCTCGCTCGCCTCCACACCGCACTGCCCATACTCATTGCCCCCCCAAGAGTACACCTGTCCTGTGTTATCCACGCACACGCTGTGCCACCCGCCTATGGCTGCCTGCTCGACTCGCACCCCTTGTAGGCCTTCCTGCACAGGACACGGCTTGGGCACATTCTCCCTACCACAACACACAAAAACCTGAGAAGCTCATCGTCAAGGGTACTCCCTTGTGTATGGTGTACCCAGAACGAGAAACCCACGCGCTACACATAGTCTTTCCTACCTGTGCCCAAGCCCAAGCGTTCCACGTGCATTCCATCCCCAGGACCACAGCATACCGTCCGCACCAATGGCCAGCGTCCCTCGGCTTCCAGTTACCTGCACAACCATCAGAATCAGCACGAACGAATAGAGCTGGCAAAGAAAAGCGGTTGTCACCCTCTCTCGCCCTAGACAGAAGAGGGGTGTGCCGCCACTCACGATGGGCTCAATCCCGAAGCCACGCCCGCGCAGCTGAGTACCTAGCAATGACTCCACCACCTTGGGCGTGACGTGATCGCAGCGGGCATCCAGGCCCTGCGAGGGAGGAACAATTGAACCAAATTAGCTGCGGCCCGAGCCCAACGAGTGCAGCTCTCCAGCAGCCACGCCGCTTTCCCCCTCTTTTAAGCTCTGTGCACGCCTGCATGCAACTCAAGCCTTCCCACAAGCTACCGTCCTTCCATTTCAGCATCACCCATTTCATATATTTTCCGTTTAGACACCAGGCTATCTATAATTCCCCAGATTAAAAATCTACTTGGTGCCTGGTGCTAACAGGGCATACGGCTATTGAGCACTCACGGCAACGAGCGCTGGCAGGCGGTTACACACACCAACTGGCTGTCCTCGTTCACACCCCAGCCGAAGACAACCGCTTCGATGGGTGGGTTGACCACATATTCGGGCTGCCGTGTGGAGAGGGAGCCGACGCAGCGTTCGCTCTGCCCGACCGCCATCATCGCGCTCACCATCTTGTCCCCCACCCGCCCTTTCCGCCCCTCGTCTGTTTAAATTGCCTCTAGACTCCCCTGCGAGCCATAGCATGTCAATGAAGTTCAAGGCCACACTGAGACATACGTGCTGGATTTTGCTTAATATTGCAAGAAATTGCGAGACTGTTGCCGCCTTTGTGCTACCGAGGTGTGCGGCGATTGGCTGTTGTCTTGGACGAAACGCAGCAATCGATGTAAATGCTAGCGACGCGACAGCACTCCGCTGTGCTTGATCCTCAACGTCTATGATCTAGCGCTATCAAGACGCAAGAACATAACCGGCCCTCAAGATTGATGTTATTTGTTTGCCGGTTGTTTGAGGTGTCGCAGTAAGCTCTGTCGGCTCAAGCACCCAGGGCAAGTCGGCGCTACCTTGGCAGGTGATGGATGATAGCCCCGTGTAGCGCAGCAAGGGACTGTATGGCGACTATCCTCTACGGGTAAGCAACACTGAGCTCAGTTCCCAGAATTGAAGACAGATTGCTAGGTCGGAGAATCTTAGAATTATGAATGAACGTGACAACCTAGCTTCTTTGCGCTCGCCTGATGGTCGTTCTCTGTTGATGGTCGATATTGATATGCTGCAGCGGGATATGGACGATAGCGAGAATGACCGCATCGCCGGACGACGCGACCGCCGCGCGCAGATTTGAAGTGGGCACCAGTGATAATAGGTTCCGGGTTTAGGGTTCCGGGTCCAACAATACCAGATGTAGCGACACTTTAAATTGTTTACAGAAACATAAATGATGGAGAACAATGATTGGATTACAGAAGACGACAGACGGACAGAACAACTCACATAAAAATAGATGAAAACAGATGCATGGTGGCAGTTAATCTCTTCAGCAGACTGGTAACACAATCAATACTAAAGATGGGGGGACTGCAGAATTGATTGTTGAGGGAGTAATATCGACAAGGCAATTGGGATTAAATGTTTTGTTTTAGGAAGGAATTTCCGGTGAAATTTGGGGGGGGGGGGGGGGGGGGGCGGTTAGAAACATAGGCGCAAATCCGTTAGAACCGATATTTACTGTCGTAACGTACTGTTATTCAGTCCTGACTCCTGAGCGCGTCATATAAATATATCTCGCCGCCGGCGCCGGCTGGCCCATCCATTTGACCCTGCCACGCCATGGCGGGGCAGCACAACATTGGTGCAACAATGGCCAGCGGCATGAAATCTATCGTGGTGACGGCGAGGCTGAAGTACCAGACCGGCGGCGGCTGGACTTTGCTGCACAACAAGTGGACGCTACGGCCGTCGGTTTGGCTGGCCGGCCACGGCTTCTACGACCTCCTGGACGAGATGTTGCGTGACGCCAAGCTCACCGAGCAAGCAGACCACGTGGAAGATTGTGAGGTGAAACTCTTTGCAGTTAGCCGTGCACCCCTGATGCAGCGGAGCGGCAACGCGGGCCCTTCCTTTACAGCCGGCGCAAGCGGGGGGCAGTGCATCACCTGCTTCTTGGCAGCCAACGTCACTGTAGCGGAGGTGATCGACCAGGTCGGCACCAACGCGTTTAGCTTCGAGATCCGACCGCCCGCGCCGCGTCGTGCGCCGCCAGTGGACCCTGAGCAACCCACTATTCTCGACAAGATACGCGTGAGCGGCCAGCAACGCGTCGCGCTGCCTGAAAAGAAGCAGTTCAGTCGCATGCATGGCAACCACGAGCTGTACAACGCGTTGATCGACCTGCTGGCTGAACACAACCTGAGGTTTCGCAAGGACCTTGTCGCCGACAAGCCAAGCCGATTCGTCTCGTAGACACCCTGACTAGGGCCTTCTTCTTCTGCGCTCCCAAGGTCTGTCAAAGCCCAACCTGACTCTGCCCCTTGTTCGTTGTTGAGCTGCCCACGCACTATTCGATATCGTTGTCGCGCTTTTGAATTTGAATTTACTGTGCCATGCTACTGCAGACATGGAAGGCCATGTGTGACCCCCACAACTCAAAGAAGCCGTTCCCGGACGCCATGTTCGAGAAGTTCTTTTGCTTTCGCACGAAAGGCAAGAAGGCGGTGAAGGAGTCCGTCAAGGACGCCGCAAAACTGTTCGCTGAGGCCAAGCCTATCGTCGAGGGCATGAAAAAGGAGAACCCCGCCGACAAGGACGCGCCGTTGTACACCAAGCTGGGAGTGTTGTTCGCCTCGTTCGAGCACTACTACTGTCGGCTGTATCGCAGGCTGGAAGCGCAGACGGAGCACAACAACGCAGAGGGCGTGGCGATGAACGCCCCCGAGGCAGCAGACAGCCGAGCGAACCTGACCACCATACCTCCTAGGCGCCTGCGAAAAGGTTGCACCATCGCTAAGTGCCTGCTCGGCCTCGACCGGGTGTTGTGCGACAGTCCCTACTACAAGCCAATCAATCTGGAGCGGTTCTTGGCGCCGCTGGACAACCGCACCTACTTCATCGCGGAGCTGAAGCAGGGGCTGAGCGCAACGTTTGAGTATTGGCGCTGGGCTTGTGGCTCCCGCAGTGATGTGCATACCCATGTGGTGTGGAAGGTCCCCCTGTCACCAACGGAGCGGAGCTCTGCAAAGTCAGCCAAGCTCTTCAATAAATGCACCCGCAGGCAGTCGGTGTACCTGAGCAGAGCAGCAGCATCATTGTTCACTGCTGCTATGCAGAAGGCAGACCTGACATCGGGAGCTGCAGCGGCCAACGCGGTCTACAGCTTCATAGCTGCTGCCACCGGCTCAGCTCAACTCCCGATGGAGCGCAGCGAGGACGGCCGCAGGGCGCTGCTGGCTGCACACTTGGTGATGCTATCTGACTGCATGGACCTCGCGTATGACCTGCGGGCATACAATGGGCGCCCTGATTCAGGTGCCTTTGAGGAGTTTTGGAATACACTGGCGGATATGGTGGAGGAATACAAGAAGGTTGATGACCGGCGTCACGGTGCGCACGCGCTGCATGCACCTGTTAAATCATTTTGCATCACCTGCTGCATTACTGACATCCACATCTGTTGCAGGGGAGGCTGATAGCGCGGCGCCTTTCATGGCGTCCACCCGCATCATGATTGAGGACGCCACTGCTCGCCTAGAAAGCAAGCTGGAGCCAGGGCAAACGCTGGAAAGCGCTGGTATACGTGTCCCTGGAGAGAGCTATGTCAACTACCAGTTCGCACCAAAGAATCGGCAGTCCAGGTTGGCTCTACAATACACAGGTATGATAGGCATGTGAGTACAGAAGTGTCTGGACATGTCTGAAAATGTGTCTGGACATGTCTGAATGTGTATGTACTATGAACATGTCTGAACAAGTCTCAATGTATCAGGACGGCTACCAATCCGCCGCAAGATCCACCTGCGTACACTTCGCGCGCACCACCCCAATGCTGCTTATGTCGCCAGGATAGACAAGGACATTCGCAAGAAGGCAGTGGCACTGGCTGACCTGCTGGAGGATGCTGGCTACAAGGTGCTTCAAGCAGGACTGGATGATAAGTCCAAGGTATGGGGCTGCGCTCTGGTATGATGTTGTCTGTGGCATTATTGTATCGTGCTAGTACGTAGCAATTGCTTAAATAATGTGCGTTGTTGTGCTTATGTGCAGGTCAAGGCCGGAGAACCCAACTGCCCTATAGCCTTTGGTGGCCGGGGGAAGAAGTCAATCATGCCTTCAGATATCGACATTCAGACATTGGATCATGACTTCTCCCTTGTCAGCCTGGTGCCCAGTGTCACATTACTGGGGTTGGTTGCGCCCGGGCTAGATGGGCCGGCATCATTTTACAAGGGTAAGGTGCTGCTCCGCGGATGGCACATGTGCTGCGTTGATTGAGCTGTTCACATGCATGATATCCATGTGTTCATATCAATTTAAATGGATTGTGTATTTACTATCTATAGGGGAGGCTCACGTCTGTCTGAAGGATGCCATCACGCAGCCCTCGTCTGCGGCCCGCCACATGGCGGAGCTGAGCGACATCTTGAACGAGGAGCCGGACATTGACTCTGTCCCCGTCATGTTTTTCAAAACTGATGGTGGACCTGATCACAATTGTGGGCACATCCAGCCGCAAATGGCGTGGATGCGCATCATGTTCAGGCATGGCCTGGACAGGATGGTGGTGTCTCGTTGCGCCCCTCAACACAGTTGGGCCAACGCAGTGGAGCGGTGCATGGCGCCGCTGAACATCATGCTGCAAAACTGCCCCCTCGCTCGGCAAAAGATGGACAACGGCAGCGAGAAGGTGATGAAGGCTTGCAACAGCATGACGGATGTCCGCGCTCGTTGCCATCACAGTGCCAAACAGGGCGGCGCCATCAGCCCAGCTGAGGAGGGCGGCGCCAACAGTGCAGCTGAGGAGGGCGGCGCCAGCAGCCCAGCTGATCAGTCTGTTGATGACTCTGACTCTGAGGTGGAGTTTGTCGGGGAGCGGGAGGGGGAGCAGGACACAATCATGTTGGATGATGATGACGATGCGGAGATGATTGATGGGGCAGTAGGTGAGGTACCTTTCCATGTGGCGTATCTCAACAGCATTGCTCCGCTGAGGGGGATGTTGGAGCAGCGCTTCGCCCGCGCTACATGGAACCAGCAGCCGTACGCCATCCACAAGCCGGCATCAAATGATGAGGTACGTCTGACCTAAGCACATTCACTCTAGGTGGGGTTGCTGAATACGAGCTGATTGTGCAGCTATGTGTGTGTGTTTTCATGTGTCATAAGCAGGTGGCAGCGGTGTTGGCTGACGTCAAGCGATGGGTAGATCCCACAGTGACTACCATGGCTGTCACCCGGAAGACACTCACCAAACATCCTGATCTGCAGCGCATATTGGACAACCACACTATTGCTTCCCCCTACATGATACAATACTTCAAATCACCCAGGCATGCGCCTTGCAACTGCTATCCCTGCAGGAAGAATCTTTGGCCTATGCCTATTGTGCAGGACAGTGACCTGTATTGGCAGCTGCAGAACACAGTCATTCCTCTGCCCATCCCCAATCCAAGCAACCCCTCCAAGTACCTGCCACTTGAGGAAGCAGAGCAGTTGCCTTTCACAGCGGAGCATGAGCCTTTGCTGGTGGCAAAGAAAGCCACCAGGGCTGCAAAGGACAGCAATGCAGATGGAGCTGGCCGTGGTCGTGGTCGCGGCCGTGGGCGCGGTGCCGGTGGCCGCAAGCGCAAGGAGCGGGATGAGGCACTGCCCCCCAATGCATGCTACATTGAGGACGTTGGCGGTGGTGAACAATACCATGGCAACATTGCCAGGGGTGCAGTGACGTGCAAGGACTGCTGCAAGCCCAGGGTGATCTTCTCCATAAGCGCTCCGCGCAATATGGTGCCCCCCAATCATGAGGATGGCACGGCTCCAAGCAAGCAAGAGGTGCACGCGTGCAGGGCTATGGCAGCTGCGGCACTGAAGGAAGCCACGGAAGGCGAGCTTTACATCTGTGGCGCCCAGCCTCTCTCTGAGGACCACCCCTTTCATGATGT
>JAPMLY010000680.1:0-5000 GCA_026401115.1 Tetraselmis chui
ACACACACACACACACACATAGTGTAACAACAACTCTGACACACACACACACTCACAGTTACAGCAACTCTGACGCACACCCTCTCTCTCTCTCTCTCTCTCTCTCTCTCTCTCTCTCTCTCTCTCCTCTCTCTCTCTCTCTCTCTCTCTCTCTCTCTCTCTCTCTCTCTCTCTCTCTCTCTCTCTATCTCTCTCACACACACACACACACACACACACACACACACAGTCGCAGTCACAGCAACTCTGACACTCTCTCTCTCTCTCTCTCCCTCTCTCTCTCTCTCTCTCTCTCTCTCTCTCTCTCTCTCTCTCTCTCTCTCTCTCTCTCTCTCTCTCTCTCTCTCTCTCTCTCGCTCTCTCTCTCTCTCTCTCTCTCTCTCTCTCTCTCTCTCTCTCTCTCTCTCTCTCTCTCTCTCTCTCTCACACACACACACACACACACACACGCGCGCGCGCGCTTACATTCTCCTCTACACACACACACACGCATACACACCTTCTTTTCATATGATTGTGAAGAGAATCTGAAATTGTTCTACGCTCGCAACTCTCATACACCCTGGGTTGACTCATTACGTATTCGGCCCGCACAGCCGATGCGTGTGCACATGGACGGATTTGAGGACTGCGGGGTGTGCGTGAGGGTGGAGGTGTACATAAAGAAAGAGGGCGACGACGAGTTTCAGCTCTACATGGACGCAAAGCACAAGTTGATGGGCATCACGCTGCGCATTCTGTCCGCCTACGGCTGCCGACTCGCCAGCCAAGCTGCCGCGCGCCTCCTCACAGCGGAGCAAGTCGTCCCGCCGTCGACGTGGAAGCCGAAGTGAAGCACGTCCCTCCATCGTGGCTCGCTGTCTTCGACAGTGTTTTGATGTATAATTTGATTGGGATGCACACGGCATGACCGGGTTGGTTCAACACTCACATGCTGTAGATTGCACCAACCACCCTCGATGGCCCCCAGCGCCCTATGCAAGTGTGTACGGAGGAAACCATTTCTGTGTATAAACCACATTGTAAATGTAAGTATTTCAAGTCTGGACAAGCCATGCACTGGCTGCTGTCTAAGGCACGTCTCCCATTTCCGCTTTATTTAATGCAGCGGCAGTGGGGCGGTGGTGTTGTGCGTTGGCAGCTCCTGCGGATCCTAGTCGTGATTTGTAGGGATTTTTTGTTAATGAATTCTTCGCATTTTACAACACATCACGCAGTCGTTGTAGGTACAATCTCCACTCTTGGGCGCGCCTGATGTCTTCGCAGTCTCGCGTTCATCCTTCGCATGCAGTCATGGCATTCCTGCTCGAACTCACACTCTCGTCAGAACTGCATTCAAGCACAAGAGAACTAGCGGTGAGAAACAGGATGGTTTAATGTTTGGAGCAACACTGCTGTGACATTTCACACACTCCGCGATGATCAACCACCGAGTTCCGCCACGATCGCCCTCCACAGGTTTCGGATACATAAAAGCAAATGGGAAACATGGCAGGTTATTTTTCAATGTAAAGTTTAAGTACTGGAAAATCGGGATTGATATTGGCAATTTAATATTAGAGTGCATGTGTTTGTGAAAATGTGGGCTATTTGTTTCTGTGTGTTTGTGTGTTGTTTGATATCATATTTTTGTCAGAATGGTGTGTGTGTGTGTGTGCGCGCTAAAGCGTGCGCTTGCGCGGGCTTGTGTGTTGTTATGATTTGTCTGCTCAGGTCTGCTGTTTATGTGTGTGTGTGTGTGTGTGTGTGTGTGTGTGTGATTGCGCTCGCGCGTGGGTGGGTGTGTGTGAATGTGTGAACTTTTGCGTGCGTGCGTGTCTTTGTGTAATGGGCGTGTATTTCCTTGAATTTGAGAGGGGGGGGAAAGTATGCTTGTCTTTGGTGTGTGTGTGTGTGTGTGTGTGTGTGTGTGTGTGTGTGTGTGTGTGTGTGTGTGTGTGTGTGTGTGTTCCCGCCATTAACGAATCTTAGTTTTGTCCCCCTCCCCCGGGATTCGTTTGGAATAGCAGCAACACATTACCCTGAATTTGTCTCTTTCGAGTCGGCATTGTGTGGTTGTCTTAAGATTAGAATTACACGACCTGTTTTTTTAAACATGCAGATGTGACATTGTCACACAATCGACGTCCAGTAAAACCATAACGAGGCGGACTAAGTATCTTCATAAATATCCTGTAAGTAAGATGTTTCGGTACCTGTTTTCTCACATGTATCTAAGTTACGTGTTCACATTTAAAAGAGCGATCGAAATTTCACCAAAGCGCGGTTGTACCTGTACTTCACTCATTCGTATTATCTCTCCCCCCTTCACCTGCTCTCATTTGCTTTCCAACTACACTCTTCCCATAAAGTCCGTTACTAGTGAAATAGGGCCTTTCGCCTAGGGCGGGTGCTTACCATGTAGGGTTTCTAGGGTTTAGCTGTACTTTAGCTCGTTGAAAAGGCGGGCCGAAACTTGTATTAACGGTGAGGCTAAGGGGGAAGCGGGGCACAAATGGGGCCCGTCACGGCTACGATCTGACGTATTAGGGTTTGCGGCCCAACCCCGATTTCGGGGTATACCCTGATTCGGGCGCCCCGGAATTCGGATTTGCCACACTTTGGCTCGTGAAAAATCCCGAAATGGGCGACACAACATGCGGTTTTTATGATCCTAGCATGTTGTCCGCAAACATGGGAGCACGTGGGTGTGATGGCATGTGCCGTTAATATGCTTGACGTGGGTGGGCTCGGGGCCGGAAACCCACAGCTTGGGAGGCTTAAAAAAGCCTAACTTCGCCGTACACTGTCCGATTCGAGCAAACTAAGTTGCAAGTGGAAGTCCTTCCCCCAAGTAAATATAAGTTTTCAACTTAATCTACGCCTACCGGCCGGTTTTCGCGTCAAATCCGCCGTCCGATGTCATCCAAGCCCTCGTACAGCCAAATAAAGCTTTTAGGGTTTCAAAATCTGCCACATTCGCGCGGGGCTAGCAACCCCCAGACAGGTGGTACCCGCATACCCGCTCCGCTAGTACGCTCAACAATCAGCGCTCTATATTTCTTCTATTCACGGCGTTGCCCCTTTCATGCCCCATGATGGCATGGTGCCGTGCCCTTTGCCGCCGGCCAGATGAAGGCCCGTGCTAGGGTACTTTGAAAGCTCCCCGCCATTTTTCACGCCCGGCGATGCGCAAGTTTCTCAGGCCAACGATCCGCGCGCCAGGGTGCTTACACTCCAAGTCAACTGCCCCTCAAGCCCAATAGGCCCCCAGCCCGTGCTCCTTGGTGGTATTTCCGGGCACGTGGCAAGAAAACCCAGTGCACACGACATGCCATTCTCGGTGTCGCCGCTTTGTAGACGGCCGGGCGCAACACAGTCGGCGGATATAAGTGCAATTGTGCAAACATGCTGAGAACCCAGTGTCGAGTAGTCTCCCGGCTTGTCGCGACACTACGTGTGCCGAGCCACGCATAGAGGCGTGCATAACATGCACATGCACGAATTTCGGCCCGCAAAATATGGGCCGAAAATCCAACGTGGGTGCCCACAATAATTGGGGCGTGCCGGTAAAGGTGCTCACGTCAGTGAACAACGCGTCGTGGTGTGCTGTTCGAAAATCATTATTCTACCCCCCAATCGAGTTGCATGGCCATCGCGGCAGTGCGTGGCGGGTAATTAAATACGTGCCGCTAGTAACGGACTTTATGGGAAGAGTGTACACTGCGAAAATGTCAGTCACGGTTGTAATCAATTTCAGAGGACCGGGAGCGCAGTACATAGTACATACTCCGTGAAACCGCCGCGCGCACGTATCCTGGTACCCGTATTACATTGTACGGTACCCGTATGACATTACTGCGGGCATGCCAACAATATCACAGCTAGCATGCCGAGAGAGCTCTGCCGTTCTCATTCCAAGCAGCGAAGTCGACAGCATCTATACAGCTGTTTCAGCTCCGAGACGGCCTACGCCGTGTCGGTGCCTCGTCGCTGCGGGGCTTATGAACAGGTCGCTCACGCGCCCGACCGTCGCTCGGCCCCTTTAATTTCGTCGACTTCACGCCGATCTTCAGCCCTTCACCGAAGTGGAAGTCCACCAGCGCCCCCGAAACACACACCCACGGGTCGACGTGGACCCCAACGCTTGACGAAACTTTACGCACAAACAGTCTGGACTGGGAAGTGCACCGCGACTCCCTGCCAACACGGCAGGTCCCGGCACTCCGACCAGCCACTCGTCACTACTTGGCGTCCGTTATCTACGCCGAGTATCAACAGTGCGTTGCCGTGCCGCTCGGTACATAGCTTGAGCTGCCCTTCAGGAGAGCCACTGTCACAACTGAGTGCCCCGACGAAGAATCTAGGGCTGTGCGGAAGGGCAGATAGAAAGCATGGAAAGTTTATGTGTGCTGTTTGTGACAGGTGAGAGACTGAAAGGGGACGGAGGGTACAGAGAAAATAAAAGGGAAGAGGAGAGAGGGTGGGAAGTGGGAGTATGTCGAGCACTTCAGCTGGTGGGACAGAGGATGGTGGTGGTGGGAAGGTGACGCGCACCCACCGGCGCACGGTCGTGAAAAAGGACACGGAGGCGGATGTTTCTGCCAGGATAGCGGCGGAGAAGGCGAAGGCGGAGGCGGAGGAGCCTGTCAAGATGGACTACCATTACACCTGGTGGAATGTGAGCCCGCATTCCCACTACCACCATCTCCACCACTCTCACCATTAGCGGGACATACAGTCACGACTTGCGTATTAAGTGCTGACCATTTGTGTGCGTGTATACGTGCGTTTGAACTTTGAATGTGCGTGTGTGTGCTTTGTGTTTGTGTGTGTGTTTCAATGCATGTGTGTGTATGCGTGCGTTTTTATGTGTGTGTATATATGTGTGTGTGTGTGTGTGTGTGCGGTTGTGTGTGTGTGTGTGTGTGTGTGTGTGTGTGTGTGTGCGGTTGTGTGTTTGTGTGTAATTTGTGTGCGTGATTGTAGGTGAACACGAAGATGAAAGTTAACAAGGGTGG
>JAPMLY010000680.1:7500-167500 GCA_026401115.1 Tetraselmis chui
TGAAATGAATCAGGCTTTAGGAGTGCCTCGACACGCTCTGAAAAGGAAATTGATAACATACTATATACCGAATTTACCCAAAGTCATCGTTAAATTGCTCATGGCACGTTCTGTTTTCTCCGAGACGGCGGGAAACACATCTTTTTGTGTGTAACTTTCTTTTAACAATTTTTCATGACAGCTTCAGCTGTCGTCGCTTCCGATCATAGTGCTCGAGAAATGGATGTTGAGCTTTATGGAGCTTCGTGGCAGTGTTACCGCTCTTCGGGTTGTGGGCTGATTGTGGGTATTTACTGACAGGGACCCGAGTGTGAAAAACTATGATTTCTCGCCGCGTGCGGGCCACACCGCCACTGTGATACCCGGGCGCAAAATTCTCGTGTTTGGAGGGCAAAACACGGAGCAGGGGCAGCTGGCCGACATGTGGGTGCTGGACACCGTCTCGTGGGTGTGGATCAAACCGGTGCCGTTGGGGACCAGCCCCGCACGCCGCTCCGGCCACTCCGCTCTTTACAATCGCGACGGCCACGTTTACTTCTTCGGTGGCTGGGACGGCATCCGAATGCGGAACGACCTCGCTGTGCTTGCCGTCTCTGGTGAGTACTGTGCTCCAATCGACCCTCAAACGCACTGTATATCACTCGGGTATTAATCTTAATACCATTTCAAAATATTCAGTAAGTAATATGTGATATCAGTAGTTATGTCGAAAATGTGTCCGGGGCAGTGTTTCCATAAACATTACATTCTCCGCTTGTGACTATGCTAAACATTTTGTGTCATTCTGTTTTGCTGGATTTGGTACTATTTTAGATACCTATAGTATCTTGTTCTTGTTAGTTTTGGCCTTGCATTTAAAGATAATGTACAACTCTGTAAACATATGGATAGACGGATGTCATTGTAGAGTATATTAATGGAAATGAATGTGTATCAATGCTTACCTGTACAGTATCAAATGTCAACAGCTATGATGTTACTTCACTGTAATATTGGGCAGTAATATCATAGGGAAATGTGCATCACATCATCACACACACACACACACACACACACACACACACACACACACACACACACACACACACACAAACACACACACAGGTGGTTAGGCACACTCGAAGTTCGATCACACAACTTTGGGTTTGATTCCGGTTTGTTTATTTGCTTGCGGGCACACGCTTGTGTCACGCCATTGTTCATAAGGGATTTATTTATGCGCGATGGCCATTCACTTGTATTGTAATTTACTTACATTGTTGAAATACATGTAAAGGCGCGAACACATAAAAAAAAAAACTATCTCCGCCAAATATTCTGATGATATTTTGCCTTACACAACGCGTCTTGTAATCGACGCGATTTTCTTCAGGCGACCCGCTCACGGACTGGAAATGGAAGCAGCCGTCGGTGAAGGGCGTGGAGATTTTGCCTCGCGTGTCCTGCAGCTTGGTGATGGCCGAGGGGATGCTGTGGGTGTACGGCGGCTGGTACGAGGGCAGATTCCTGAACGACGTCGCTGCGTTGGAGATTACCGCTACGCCGCGAGATATGGAGAAAGACAGGGAGATGAAAGCGCGGCTGAAGAGCGGCATCAAACGGATGGGCGGCGCGCTCGACATGGCGGCAATGGAGCGTGCGCGCAGTCGCGGTATCGACCCACTCGCGGTGATGGATCCATCCAAGATGACGGCGGACCAGGTGGAGGAGTACCACCAAAACGTGGATTCCAAACTCGCGGAGGCGGCGCAATTCATCCGGGCGAAGGGCCAAGAGATCCACTTTTACCGCGACAGGAAGGAGAAAATGGCCAAAAAGTGCGCTACCACGAACCCGGCACTGATGTATATATATCATCTCCATTTCGACTCGTTTTCCTCTCAATTGTGTTTTGTTGCTGTCTGAAAACGTTATCGGCAATAAAAGCTCAATGCGCGCTTTGCATCATTTCGAAAATGAGTTTATTATTCAAGCAATTGGGGATGCAAAAAAATAAATAAATAAATCTTGGTTGGTGATTGCTTTGCACGTTTGAACTGATAAATGAAATTTGAAGTAGTGCTTTGTGCAAGTGTTATGGACGCGGTGCCTGTGGATAATTAGATAATTAGAGACAGGAGGTACATTGTGAGCGGTCGCTAACTAAACTGGAAGCACAACAAAGTTAATTACAGACAACCTGTTGTGCAAAACGTGTGGATGACATCACTTAGGCCAGAAAACACAACGTAAGGGGGGAAATACCAAATGTATAGTGGAAACTGGTTTCAGGAATCTTACCGATATGATTCTAAACACTTCCTTCACGATTAACTAGACACAAAAAATTGGCTGATCAAACGCTTATTTAATTGCAAGTTTTTATTAGTTGTTTTAGGTGTCGCCGCCCCCCTCTTTTTTGTTGGGCCCCCCTTTGACAAAACAACTTTTGCCCAACCCATACTTTCAATACTGCAAATGACATACTTTCAGTTCCTGAACACTGCAGCAAAGCAACATTACATTACGACGAGATTTAAGGTCTTAGGGTTTATGGTTTTAGGGTTTAGTGGGGAAAAAGAGGATGATGCATGTAGCAGTACTTTAGGAAAATGCTGTATGTTTTGACAAGGAAGTACCCCCCGTTCTTTTGAATAAGACCGCCCCTAAAGCAAGGACAAAAAACTGCATCGCCTAATAAGAAGTCCCTGTCTATTTGTTGATTGATATTGATATTTGGTTATTGCTTTGCACGTTTGCAGTGATAGATAAAATTTAAAGTAGTGTTGTGTATAAGTGTTATGGACATGGCGCCTGTAGATAATTAGAGACAGGAGGTACATTGTGAGCGATCGCTTAGTTAACTGTAATCGCAACAAAGTTGATTACAGACCTGTTGTGCAAAAGGTGTGGATGACCTCACTGAGGCCAGAAAACACAACGTAAGGGGGGAAATACCAAACGCATACTGGAAACTGGTTTCAGGAATCTTACCGACATGATTCTAAACACTTCCTTCACGATTAACTAGACACCAAAAATTGGCTGATCAAACGCTTATTTAATTGCAAGTTTTTATTAGTTGTTTTAGGTGTCGCTGCCCGCCCCCTTTGACAAAACAACTTTTGCCCAACCCATTTTTCAATACTGCAAATGACATACTTTCAGTTCCTGAACACTGCAGCAAAGCAACATTACATTACAACGAGGTTTAAGAACTTAGGGTTTATGGTTTTAAGAGTCGCTGTTGCTTAATGTCGCTTAAATGTGTCAGTGCCAACCATGCAATTGATTTATAATGTCCAATTTTATCCGGTGCAATTCTGTATCTATTTTAATTTAGGCGACAAATGTCATTAACCACAATTGATCGGGATACTCAAAAACT
This sequence comes from Tetraselmis chui, assembly GCA_026401115.1. NCBI lineage: Eukaryota > Viridiplantae > Chlorophyta > Chlorodendrophyceae > Chlorodendrales > Chlorodendraceae > Tetraselmis > Tetraselmis chui. The sequence goes on from JAPMLY010000680.1 coordinate 10,868, forward strand.
GACCGCTTACGCTTTTTCCGGACAGGGAGCGTGCTTTGGCCACGGCGCACGAGCACCAGTTAAAGTTCCGCGGGTTCCTGGACCAAGGGGCGACTACGGAGGAGGCGGTGGCGCTCGCGGGTGGCTTTGCCTCACAGCAACTGCAAGCGAGGTTCGGCGTGGGCGGCTACACAATAAACCCGGACCCTCCGGACCACCCACGGCGGCAGGATCTCACGCAGGAGCAGCTGGACGAGCGGCTGTACGGACGCGGCGTGGTGCTGGGCCGAGGGAACGCGGCCGGCGCTGCGGGGGACGATATTTTGGATGCCATCGTGCGACAGGGTGGCCTCACCCTCACGTGGGGCGAGGGCTCCAATAAACTGCCGGCTGACCTGTGGGGCACCGACGAGGGCGCGGATCAGGTGCGAATTGCGCCCGTGTCCTTGTCTGCTTCCATTTCCAAGTCATCGTCGTCACAGCCAATTATGCGCATCCACGCGGTTTGCGTTATATTTTACAATATCACACAGGTATTATTAGCTAAGAATAACACTGACCTACTTACAAACTAGCTTGAATATTTGAGGGAACGTGATTTTGCTGCAATGTGGATAGTGTGTCCGCGTCCATCTAAAATCAAAAAACAACATGAAAATTCTGTGATTTGATTTTGCGTCTGGTTTGTAACTGGCAACAATGGTGGAAATTGATTGTGGCATTTCTGTCCACCACGGTGCCTCAACTTAAACTTAGACGCGCCCTGTTTTACGAGTCGATGTCATCATAAACTTTCACGTTTCACTCAACAGCTCCATATGCCATTGTCGTCGAGTTATTCTTATTTGTGACTAGTATGAGCAGTATATCGGCGAAAGAATGAAATGGGTGAAGGCATAAACTTTGATTGCTCGATTGTCGAAATGCGGAGTTTTCGTCAATGAAATGCGAAGCGTAGCTCGCCACCAAGTCGGCAGATATGAAAACCAGGTCGCGGACATCTGACAACGCGACGTTTGTTATGGACGAGACACCCTTGTTTCTACGATGCGCCCATGCGTGCCACCAAAGCAATCGAGAAGCGGAGTCAGAATATAGTATTAAATTGCAGGCGCAAATTCGGAACAGCTAATATGTATATATTATTTGCAAACAAGCGCGTCGCGTATTTCTCAATAACATGATATCTACTCACATCACTACACATATTCATGCGTAATGTTTATGGGCTACAGCTCGCGGACGGTGCGGGCTGGTCGATATCTGCCCCCGGCCAAGACGCGGAGCGCGAAGCGGCCGCGCGGGCAAATATGCTCACCGCCACAAATCTGGAGGCCATAAGAAGCGGTCGCAGCCGAGGTGCAGCTTCCAGCGCCGCCGCGTTGATGTCCGTAGGCTCATACGCGGACGACAACGACTCTCTCAGCGAATTCATGTCCCTGTCTTCCGGCTCTTTCAGCCCTACGGGTATCCGCGAGCCGCCGGGCATCGAGGTAATCAAGCCTGCCGCCTTTTCCGTTCCGACACTTAACTCACTGCGCAGATTTTTAAAAATCGGCGCACTGGATCGCTAAAGATTTTGGAAGATGCGACGAGCCAATATCAAGAGTTTATTTGACTTAGTATGTGCATTGATAAGTATTTCTTGATATCAACATACGCGCTGCTTTCATTGCAAAACAAAACGTGCTAGTAATTGCATGGTCTTTATATGATCATCCCTTACATTTTCTCATGCAACGCACCGTCTACTTTTTTAGTACGCGGGCATCAAATCGTGGCTCGTGAATCATTCTGCCTTTGAATCATCTCTAAGAATCAGTCTATCATAAGAGTTTCACACTACTAAAAGGGGCACGTTTACAATTCGGATTGTTGTAAAGCGCCGCCGATGTTCCGGTACTCATAAAGCAAGGGATTGCCATACTACCGGCGTATTCTGAGAATGCAAGTAAAATTACGAGTTTCAAATAGAAAGATTACTCAGGAGCTACGGGCGTTGCGTGTCCATTATTTTTACTTGAAAAATCTTCAAATCAACAAAGTTTGGCTAATTGAAATATACACCCAAACAAAATTCCACTTCAAAGAGTTTGTAGATCTGCTGGCGGAGTTAACAATAATGCCCCCTCATTGTGTATAGTATATTACTTGGGTGTTTCATTGAAAATCACTTACATGCTAAATGCCGCGGATACTGAACATGGGGTATTTAACTCCACGCGCCCCCCCTATCACAGATTCCCGTGTACGATGGCGTGCTGCCCGTGACGCGCAAGGGCGACGATAATATCCCAGGCATGCACCCCAATATGGGCCCGGTCCTTCGCGAAGTTCTTCGTGACCAAGCGAAAAGCAAGCCTTTCAAGCGTGGGGACCTAAAGGTAAGCCCCGCCGTTCCCTTTCATAATCAATATATCAAAGCACAGTAAACTGCTAAAATAGCGAACACCAAAATGTGAAATCGAATGTTTCCTCATGTGAGTTGTAAACAACTCATTTCAAATCTAACACTGCTAATGTCCACTTAAACCGAAAGCGGTTAAAATACTATCGATACAATGTACGGGTGAAGTTTATATGTGGTATGTGAAATTCGTATTTTATTTGTAAGGCTTGAATGTATCAGAGATTGGAAGTCTCTTCCACTAGTATATTTTCCTAGGGAATGGTACTATAATAGTATTATTTCTGTCAATTCGATGTTTCTTAGATAAACCCTTAGATATTACCCTCCTGTTACTCTTGCTCTCTCTCGGTCCCCCCCCCTTTTTCCCTGTCCACGTTCCTATAGTGCTTCTTATAATTGATGAAATATTACTTGGACATTCCCATTAAATGAGTCCCTTAAGCTTTTGGCCCGGTTGCCGGGTGCAGGTGCCCCCACCGGCTCGCCACGCCGCGCGACCAACGCGCATTGTGGGCGGCATGAACCTGCCTGCCTCGTTGGACGACATCATCGACCCTCGGCGTATTCAGGACCGCCCGCGCGAGTCGCTGTACCTGCCGGAACCTTACCACCCGGACAAGACTTGGGTACGCCCCCCCCCCCCCCCCCCCCCATTCGCTGACAGGTGCCGAGAAAAGCAGCGGGTTTCGATAATTTGTAGTTGAACTAGGAAAGTATATTATTTATTCATAATTTGTCATAAAACAAATCATCTGTTAATTAATGTTTGCGCCGTTGTTTCCGAGGACGGCATATGTGTACTTTCGTAATATCAACTATATCTCATTCATTAAGTAGCTTGGTGTACGCGTTTATACCACATGATTGCGCATATATCTCGACTTATGAATATTACGTAAAGTCAGTTTCTCAAAAGATGTATGCTGTAAGTAAATGAGCAGTTGATGTTATTTATACACTCCCTGATCGAGTTCGCGAATATATGTCCCTTTGAAGCCTCTCTTTACCTGTTATAAATATCCTAATAAGTTTTTTTTTTTAAAGCTCGGCACAATTACGAACTCGCTGCTGCCGGATGAGGCAACGCGCGACTATCAGGGCGTCAAACTTTTATGGACTTTAAATGCAGAGCGATGAACCCTTTAGCAGGCGACTATGTGTCGGCAATATGAAGCAACCGATCTGAATTTTTTTGTCTGTGTCGTTCATCAGACAGATTGACACTGAACAAGCGTTACTATATACATTCACGCGTCTCTTCATTCGTGTGATTGCATTTTTTTGTGGGCGACAGATAATGATTGCCACGGTCGTAATGTGTATCGATGCAAAAAAACCTATTTAGGCACGTGATCAATTTGCATGGCAGCGAAGAGGGGAGCGCAGGCTAATGGGTGTTATTATCGTCGCTTCTGGCTTGCCCGCCACTGCAGGTGCCGCAGGATTTGGACGATGTGGTGCTGCAAGGGGACGCGTTCAAGGAATCGAATTTAGCGGCCTCTGCACGGGGCGACGAGCTCGCGCTGGTGGCGTCGGAGGGTATGGCGCAGCTGTCCGTGGCAGACACGGGCGGCAAGCCGCAGCACCACCTGCTGGCGCTCGCCACGATGACGCCGGGCGTGACGGAGGCGCGGGTGGTGCAAGCGGCAAGGGGAGGGCCGCTTCCCATCCCGGGCGTCCCGTACGGCGAAGACCCTGCACGGCCCGTCCCGTACGCAATGGAAAAGGTAATATCCTCGCTGGCGAAACAACACTGAATTATTCAGCAACAAGAACTCACAATTTATTGGCCCTTGAAGTGTGCTGAACTGGAATGGGGTACCATGTACTGTGGTAGCTCTCTCTTCGTGGAATGTTCGGCTCATTTGCGTGTCCTTGCTGTTGCTTTTCGTTTTTTGTTCTCCCAGAAGTTCTGTTCTTTTCGCGTGGTGTAGGTATTACTACTTGTAAAATAATCAACTTATGCTGCACTGGACACTGTTTACATTCTTTCTACGATGTGACGAGCTGCAACATTGATTACTTAAAATCGAAAGAGAGATTTAAGGTTCTTTATGGAATGAGCGAGGGCAGATTTCTGATTCACACCAGCATCCTGTCATTGTTGCATTATCATTATCCTATGATTATTGAATTATTGGGAGGTCATTAATTTTTAATGCATTCTGGGTTGTCCGGATGTACCACGGACTCATTCAGCTCGCGCTGCTCATAATTATATACATTTTTTCTCCGCCGTTATTATTGATGCGGGTTTTTTTCATGTTGCCTTAACATCACTAATACGGGTACTGCTAACCGTATTTCGATGACGGTACTGCCACATGCATGCGGATGGATGCTCTTGTTTGATTACAGGCATCATGTAATATATTGCTGTTGATCCAATAATCTAAAACGTGAAGGACTATCCTTCTGACGATGCCCTTCCTTATTAAGCGATTATTATTTATCTGAGTCACGAAGCACGGTCTGCTGCACCGCCGTTCGTAGTTCCTTCTCCTCTGACGCTAAGCGACCGCGTTTTATCGTGTGTTGTGTCGATGCGACGACGGGCAGGTCGTCCATGGGATGCAAAAGGTGGCGAAGGGGTGGATGCAGAAGAAGGAGTACAAGCGGCAGCGTGCGGCGGGGAAGATCCAGGCGTTTGTGCGCGGGCGGTGGGATCGCATGCGGGTGGCCAAGATGCGGGCGGAAATGGGGCTGCCGCCGCTGGGGTGAACCCCCCCCACCCCCACCCCCCCTTCCCCACTTATATCAATGCCATCATTAATACTGTCGCAGCAAAAGTGATAGAAAAATACACGGTCTGAAAGAAATTTAAGAAATTTATCCAATTCAAATGACAGAGCGAAGGGAAGGTAACTGCCCAATGGTAGCGATAATTATGCTCATTAATTAAAAAATATATATACTCAGATGTAAATGCACATTTCAGTTAATTGTGGATTAACTTCGATGATGATGATGATGCGATTATCATGTTTATGGCCACATTATTTATGATACATGGGGCACAATAATCCTAAGTGAAGGACTTGGTCATTACGACTACTTATATCTTGAATGGGCATGGTTCGCATGCTGGAGACGGTCCGTTTTGTTTTTGGGTGTGTTGTGAAGTAAGTTTTGTAAATATGATTTAATGGACTTTTAGTATGATGATTTTTCTGATTAGTTTGGATAATCCAGCGCACAGTTTGTAGCCATAGACGCCAAATCACCAAAGCACGCATAACTAGTCTCGCGAAACGTTGTATATCAAGTGGAAATACGTAAATCATGCGGAGGTCGGCAGCATGGTCCCACACCTTCGCGCTTTGTCGCTGGTTGGTGACAATGTCGCTGCGCGCGCAGGGCAAAGTATGTGCGGCGCACGGCGCGCAACAAGAAACGGTACGAGGACAAGCGCACGAGGGACCTGCGGACGGCGTACCACCGCCAGGTGGCGGGGATTGTGCCGGCGATGGAGCTGGAAAAGGCGACGGAGCAACCGCGGTACAGCGCAGGAGGCAAAACGCCGACCCGCAATCCTTACTGATGATTTGTGTAAGCTACAAAACTCGTCTTCATGAAGTGTATACAGAAAATATTGATGCGCCGCTCGCAACATGGGAGGGTAATGGGTTGAGGGATGGCATGCTGACGTTGGTCATGGAAAGGAAAGGTCAGCGATATGGCATGGAAGGGTTATGGGTTTGAGGGATGGTATGTTAACGTTGATATGTTAACGTTTGAGGAAAGGAAGCTCGAACATTTATGCATGGCATGAAGCAGTGCAGGCTCAGGAATGGTCTTGAAGCAGTGCAGGCTGAGCAGCCGCACTCGGCAAGGCCGCGAAAATGAACGCGCGGCGAAGGGAAAATAACCAAATATAATGCAAAATGCAAAGAAGAATCAAATGCCTTCGGAGTCGGTTACCCTCCATTCGGGCTTTCTGTCGGCGTATGGCACCGTCATCGTATTTGCATCCGAAATTTGAAGAGCTGCCCTACTAAATGTAAATGTCTGCTGTCTATGAGGTGCCACTCTCACCTCCCATCGCCTCCTACTGTCAGCATCACCTGTTCTCCCGCTTTCCTCTATTTACCCATGTTGCTACATATGTATGTAATGGTACACGCAGCTCTGATGCCCGCCTTTAGTTCATTGGCGAGGGTTGTGCTGCTACACGGGCAACTCTGGTTTGAGTGTGATGGTACATATAATGCAGGCAATAAACTAGGGAGGGTAAGAGTACAGTACAGTACAGTGAAGCGGAGGGAGGGGAGCTCGGCGGGGAGAATGACGGGACGCTGGGCTTGCGCATGACGTGCCATGTGTGTGCTCCTACAGCGAGGCAGCGGGAGCGATGACCGCCTTGCGCCTGTTCTCCTCTTGCACCAGCTGATTGGAGATCTCGTTAAGCATGTGGCTCGTCATGCTCTGTCCCACCAAAATAAGAATCCATCAGCAAGACCGCAACTCCATTCCATACAGTTCACCACATTGCAACCAACTCGACCCCATCCCACCCCTTCCGTACCAAAGCATGACAGACCTCACCTCACCCCACCCCACCCAGCCACACCATAACCTGTGACCCCAAGTGCAAACAGACACCAAACACTGTCCTATTCCATCCCTCCACACTGCACATACCCCATTGCGTCATCCTAGCCAATCTAATACCGTGACACCACACCATGGCATAGCAGGCCCCAGCCCATTCCATCCCTTCCCATCAAGTCCCTTCCATAACCACCACATACTACACCGTTTCCACAGTTCCACACAATTCATTCCATCCACACCACTCCAGACTGCACTCCAGACTGTAACTAGACACAGACCACAACACACCGAAACAGCCCCTCCGCCATCCCCTCTGGCAGCCACGCACTCCAACCACCCCGTTTCGCCCCATATCATCATACCCAGCTCAATTCCATCCTGCCACACTACAGAATACCACCACACTCCAGCCCACCACACCACATACCACCCAAGTACAAACATATCCATATACCACACCGCATCTCCTCCCAACCCACAACACCATACCTATCAGGCAGATACCATCTCTCAACTCTATGACCCATACCATATTCCTGACGAACGTACCTCAAGTCATCCTAATATACGAGCCCACGCCAGAACGCACACACCCCACCCAATCCTACCACATCACTCCAGAACACATATCTCCAGTATCACTCTGTCTAATATAACCCAAATCATTTGCAACCCCACCCTCCTAGCTCCACACCATCCTGTTGTATTCTAGCCTATTCTGTGTCCTCAGGCGTCGAGACAAGCGACGCTTACTGTAAGCCGTGCCATGATGAGGAGGGGGTACGAGGCAGCACTCACGTCGAGGTCGTAGTTTGGTGACCAACCCCAGTCCGTCCTGGCGCGGCTGTCATCCACGGAGCAGGGCCAGCTCTTGGCGATGTCGTTCCGAAAGTCGGGGCTGCACTGCATCTGGAAAGAGGGGATGAACTTGCGGATGGAGGCGGCCAGCTCAGCGGGCGTGAAGGACATGGAGGTGACGTTGTAGGTGGTCTGCACCGCATTGGCAAAAGGGAGGGCGAATTTCATCAGCAAACAGGCGGTATACCGACAAGGGTTGGTATTGAGTTAAGCAGCCGTGGCATGGCGTTACGAATGGGAACTGAGTAAATGGAGCAGCACAGGCGCATATCCCCCCCTTTTCTCTTCACAACTCACCTGAGTCAATGTTTCGCGCGGTGCGGACATCAGCTTGAAAGTGCCCTCGAGGCAGTCGGGCATGTACATCATAGGTAACGCAGCGTGCTCATCCTGTGGAGAGGCCACACAATCAGGCTTAACTTTGCACATCACCTCCTCCACTCACCAAACACACACACACACACACACACACACACACATACACACACACACACACACACACACACACACACACACACACAACAAGCACAATCGGTCTATGCAAGTAAAGAGAGAAGACGCGCTGGGGTATATACCAGGAAGCAGTCGTATCTGCCGTGCTTCAGCGCTGCATGGAAAATGTCCACAGCGTAGTCTGTCGTGCCACCGCCCTGAAACCAGAGTTGTGGGGCTAAGTGTAGCTCTTTGAGAGTGTATGCGAATAACCGTGCAGTGAGACCAGGTATTATCCATTTTTTGAACTGCCACCACCGCTTTGCTGCCTTGGTTTTGCGCTAGAGGTGGGGCCTCACCGGCATGCTCTTGTACGAAATGATGCCTGGGTAGCGCAGGGAGCGGTAGTCCACACCCAACTTCTCTGCGTAGTAGTCTCCCAACAGCTCCTGGTGCACCTGGGGTGTGCCGTAGATCCGTTGCCAATGCAAAAGGTAAAAGCGTAAAAATATGCGGACACGGACAAAGAACAACCCACACTAGTCTGCCATCGGCATGCATAACCAAAGATTCACCCAGTGAGCGAATAAAGTGGGGAGCCTGAGTTGATATCCATGCCATACAAGGCCACACCTTTGTGATGCCATACATTGTGCGGGGCTCCTTGATGGTGGAGTCGGGGGTACCGTGACGAGGGGTGGTGGGTCCAAACACCGCAATAGTGCTTGGAGAGTAAATCTTAACCTTGTGAGTGGCGGCCAGGTCTAACAGGTTCTGAGCACACAAAGAGAGAAAAACATTAGCTACTCAGCGCACTCGGAAATCAAAGAGCCAAGGGAAACGTGAGCGAACTACCACTGTGTTACTGTGAATGATTCATTGTTTACGTTATCACGAACGCTCCTCTTACCTGTATGCCAGCAGTGTTGACCCGTAATGCGAGCTGAGGATTCCGTTCTCCCACGGCTGAGGATAACACCACATAATTCAGAACCCCTTCCCTACCCCCCCCCCCCCTCACACACACACACGAGTTTAAGCAGAAACACACAACCACACACACACACTAGTGCAAATAAATAATTCCACACACAAAAGCACACATTCAAACGCAAACACACACACACACACACACACACACACACACACACACACACACACACACACACACACACACACACACACACACACACACACACGCGCGCGCGCGCGCGCGGACGCGCACAATTTCACCTGGGAATGGAAAGACACTTTCAGACTATACCGGCTGTCGCACTGTACCTGAGAGTAGAGTGGCAAAGTGCACCACCGTGTCTATCCCATTTTCCAGGATAATTCGGGCAAGGTTGTCCTTGTCCTGGACGTCACAATACACGAAGGCTCCCTCTTCAATCAGCTGGCGGTTCGTTCGCACGTCGCTGGCAATAACTTGGTCCCGTCCAAACCTGTACAACGCGCAAATTCAAGCTGTCCAATCAAAGGTCGAACTTGCAATATAAAGACGTCCCTCGCTAAAACTAACCGCTCCCTGCCCTCGGCACCCCTCCAACATTATTCCTCCCCCGAGTCGACTACACCTGGACGCGTCGACAACACACATCCCCACCAGTACAGGTCCTGCTGTGCTAGAGTTTGGGTACAAGCTAGTTTAAAATGACGGTCTAATGCCGCGTGACCGCCAGCACGTCAGCTCAACACCCGCGACAGTAGGTAGCTGACTCGCGGATACGCTTCTTGCCTTTGTCGAGAGAACACGACAGACCCGAGGACGTATACTTGAATAAAAACAAAGGCAATTTGAGGAAATTAAAGCAAACTGGGTGCACCTTGCATTATATTTCCCGACGTAAAGTTGACGCGAACCAAGGTGAGGAGGGAGGCTGGGGAGGAGAGAGAGTGCGTACCTGTCGCGGAGGAAAGGGACAAACTCGGAACCAATTTGACCAGACGCGCCAGTGACCAGGATTTTCGGAGCAGATGACGGTAGCCCCGCGGTTCCAGTGCGAAGGTAGCCCCCCAGTTGCGGAGGTAAACCCGCTGAGGGAGTGTTATGAAACTGGCGAATCCGGTTTTCGGAAGCCGAAAGTGCTGCACAGCTGGCGGACGTCAGCACCGTGGGAGCAGCGGCCAAGCCACGGAACAGTAGCGGTCGGAGGAGCGACATCGTTGCGCAGGAGAGGTAAGTGAGCAGCGGGGATGTTATCACTAAGGCGAAGACTTAGTTTGGACTCCTATTGTTGCACAGGTTAAACTGCACGTGACGTGTGCTCCGACTCCGACAGTCACCGGCACGAAACGTCACGTACAGGTGTTCAGATGTTAGAACTCAGCAAGCAGAAGCACCGTGTGCTGCGCGACCTCTCTTCCTTCAACCAATACACTCACGCGACTGCGCAGATGAAAACGTGAGACTTGCAAGATAATTCTTCCACCTCTCAAAGTGCTGCAGGTGCAGCTGCTATGGACCCTGCACGCCGAGCCTGAAGGCTCGCTAGCAGGCTCAGCGACGACCACGCACGGCAGGCGGGCACCTCTACAAGCGTAAAATCCCGGTAATTAAAAAGCAACTACTAGCGACTAGGTACCGTTGTATTGTAGTTTTTTTTCAAGTCGTACAGGTACCCGTAGCCTGCCTTTCCAATAAAAAATATCCCATCATCAGACAGCAGCGACGTAATCCTTACTACCATTTTTTAACCGGCACGTGACGGGTCTGCTGAATATTCCATACATATGACAGCGATATCTATACGCAAATATCTAAACATCCCTTGCCAGATATTGCTGCAAAGCGATATCCGAGCGGAAATCATTTGCTAATTCAACAGGGATTTTTTGAGCGGAAATCATTTGCTAATCGATTGATATCGCTCCAAAAAGGGGGGAGAAAAAAAGCACTCCTCAGTGAGAGAATGGTCAGGTAAGGCAGCAGGCGAGAGGCTGCTGGCAGCGTGTTGATTGTTGTTTGAGGCAAAGAGGTTGGGGATGGTTAGAGAGTGAGCCGCCCTAATACATGTACCGATACGCATGGCTCATGTTAGGTAAGGCATCATGCGAGACGTTGATGGCAGCGTGTTGATTGTTGTTTGAGGCAAAGAGGTTGGGGATGGTTACAAAGTGAGCCGCCCTAATACATGTCATGATACGCATAGATTTACGGAATATTATGTACGGGTATTGATGTACGCCGAAACCCCCTCCCTTGCATATTGTTATGACTCGGAAGGTGGTCCCATGCAACGCTTGGAGAGCATGTTGTGCTTCGGTCTAGGCAAAGGGAAGGCCGTGGTCTAACCATCGATCCGCCTGCATGTCACCAATGGGAACATAAATGACGGCGATGGTGCAAGCAACCACAAGCTCCCGGGTGTAGTGGTGGTGTCGGAATCGGGAACGGGTAGTTACACGTGGGTCGTGCCGGCCCCACAAGGGGGCCCGGGTGTGGTGACTAGAGAAATGGGAAGAGAGAGATGGCGGCCGGCGAAGGCACCGGCACGGCCGGCCGACCGCCACTAATAGGGAATAGAGTACCGGTAATAGCATAACACTAAGTACTAGGATGACAAATAGCTACCTTGTACATAAGCACTAGGCAATGGGATGCTAGTGCTAACACCCCCACTCAAGGTAGCCGAGGTCTTGACGTCGTCCTAGCTTGCGTCGAGGAAGGTGCCATCTTGGTCGAAGGTGTAGTGCTTGTAGCGTGTGTCTCAGGCATGGTAGGTGTAGCGACATGCGCTCACATGATTACATGAACGTGCCGCTACCGGCGAGTTGCCGATAAGAAGCGGTTCCAAATGTGTACTGCGTAATGTACTAGTCTGACATGTAGCGGGAAAAACTGTCCCCGGGGGAATTAGCCCACGCGTGAGAGCGACCGGCGAAGAAGTAGCAAAGCCAATAAGGCCGTTAGGCACGCAAAAGCATAGACGGGCGCTCGTGTTGACTCCCCCTTTTCGCCGTGGGAAAGTGAAGCTCCTCGCTAAGTTAGGTGAGCGTTGCGGCGTTGCCTCGGAAAAAACAATAACAATACTAATTAAAGTACGCACGGGCCGAATTTTCGCAGGTCGGTCTAAAAAACCACATCCGGTCCAGAGCATCGGTAGGTTGCATGCTAGGTGAGACTGAAAGCTGGGTGGGGCGAGCGTGGCGCCGGGCGCTTTACACACGCTCTTCTCCTTTTTACGTGGGGGATGGTAGGTTAGTCACGGACAACCAGCTCGAAGGCGAAGCGTGGTGTCGGTCGGACGATGAATTACTAGCGTGGCGCCGAGCGCTTTGCACTCGCTCTACTATTTTTTACGTGGGAGTAGGTAGGACTAGCGTGGCGCCGAGCGCTTTACACACGCTCTTCTCTAGTGTAACTTGGTGGAGGGCCCATAATAACATGTTAGAGTAGGGAACGGATAGTTACACGGAGGTCGTGTCGGCCCCACAAGGGGGCCGGCTGTGGTAACTAGAGAAGTAAGAGGAGAGAAATGGCGGCCGGCGAAGGCACCGGCATGGCCGGCCGACCGCCACTAATAGGGAATAGAGTACCGGTAATAGCATAACACTAAGTACTAGGATGCCAAATAGCTACCTTCTACATAAGTACCGGGCAACGGGATGCTAGTGCTACCACTCCCATCTTTCCTCACTTGTGCTCTCATTTGCAGTGACATCATTAGCAAGCAAGAAAAAATTTCTGTCAATCGTTAGCTTGAGAGGCAAACTACCACACCTCCCCCCCCCCAATTCTCTCTCTCTCTCTCTCTCTCTCTCTCTCTCTCTCTCTCTCTCTCTCTCTCTCTCTCTCTCTCTCTCTCTCTCTCTCTCTCTCTCTCTCTCTCTCTCTCTCTCTCTCCGTGGCTCCCTCTCTTATCTCTATCTCCCATTTCTCTCTCTCTCTCTCTCTCTCTCTCCCACCCCTTTCTTCCACTGTTTCCATAATAAGAAGTCCAATCTTTCTTTTTCCCGCATTCATTCCTAAACTTCGTGCTCTACAAGCAAGTCTTTCTCCCATGCTAGAGGGGAACTCCTCTCTCGGGACCCTCCGCGCGCGCGGAAGCGCGCGCCCTGCAGCCTGAAATGCGCGTTGAAGAATCGCGCGGCTGTGCGCTGTGCGGCCGAGCGGGGTAAGGTACAAGTACATGTACCTTGTTTGATAATCTGTTTTTTCAAGGAAAAGCAGTGAGAGCCACGAGGCAAAAAGGAACAAAGAGGCATACCACACACATAGCATCAACACTGCCCTCCTGCAAAGCGAGATTGGTACGACTAAGATACCTATACGTGCATGTGAGGTACCCGCACAAGAAAATTAATCCTTACTGGATTTCAAAAGCAGCAGACGGAAGAACATAATATATGTAATAGTCGCTTAAATGTCGGAAATATAATTCAACGGCAGGTTGTTCTCTTTGTAATCCATCCCAAATAATGAATCCATCCCGTCCCTTTTTCCCTGTCCGTGCTCATGTTGTTTCTCTTGTAATCAAAAGACATTCCTTAACAATAAAGGCATTTAATCTAGGGAAGGTTTGCCAAATGTGTCAGAGTATCTACAATTTAGCCGAAAGACACCCACGTGCACGGCCTGGGGGACAAATATCGCATAATTATTATATAGGGTTAGGTGGGTGGGTCGGTTCGCGCGAAGCCTAGATTGGATGAGCGTGAAAGCAGGGAGTGCCATGCTCTTATCTTGTTCCGGCCTGTGCGGGGAGGGCTAGCTAGAGCTGGCCGTTGGGGAAGTCATTTATATTGGTCGTTTGGTTGCGTGATACTGTCAGTACATTAAGTTTAGTTGTCTTTTGGAGGTACGACGCGCCGTTTCTAACGGTAACATTAACCGCGAGTGTCACTGTCCCGTACACAGCGGAGGTGGATAGTTTGCGAACGTCTAGATTCAAATCAATATCTGACCATTAAAAAGCAATACGAGCGCGGAATTTTTTTGACATTTAAATGTCAGTCCAACACTCCATCAGTGCCTCACATTGCTTGCCCTCCGAAACTGCTCCGTTTCACTGTCGGCAAACAAACAAATTTCACAGATCAATTTCAGTCATGCTCCCGCCCGACTGCCATTTCTACATTAGTAGTCAGGTACATCGTCATGCCCGTCTCGCTCAGTATGGTGCTTGAGTGGAAGTAGACCATTGCCGACCCCGAGACGCCGAGGAACATCCAAAAGAAACCCCACCGATTGCCGTCCACCTCCGTGTCAACTGCCCCGTCTCGAAACAGCATATGCATATAGTTTAGGCACACACAGCCTACCAAGCTGGCGACGGCCTTGAAAGGGACGTAGTCTTGTGAGACGGGCGTGCAGAGAGACACCAGTGCGAATACAGAACAGCTCATCACAACCTGTGCGACGATGGGCCCTCTGTAAAGCTCGCGTGCCAATCCCCCAAAGCACTCGTCGCCGGCTGCCAGAAATGAGGTGTGCAGAAGCCATATGTAGATGTTTGCAGTCAAGCTGAGCATAGATTGGGCATAGGAGGACAGTCGATATCGAAATATCAGCCGCGTCGTGTAGATTACGTTCAGCGCCAGCAGACTCAGCTGGTACGGACTTCGTAGGGCCGGGGGTACTTTACACTCCTCCATGAAAAGTAACTTGAAGTGAAAAGCAAAGACATAAAAGACGGCCACGGAGTCCATAGCCCTTGAGAGCTGCCCTTTAAGCCGCCACCGCTCATAAGACTCCTGTAGCTCTTGCGACGAGAAGCACAAGTTCCTCCCAACTGTCACTCGCCGGTCGAGCATTTGCACCCGCTCCTGTATTCGCACCCGAGCGAGGTCGTAAAAGTGTACGCAAGCAATGGCAGCGGCGCAGCAAAGGCAGAGCACAGGCCATGCCAAATCTCTCGTCAGTGCGTAGCCCTGAGAGAGAGAATAAGAGGGCATGGCAACGCCAACCAGAGGGAGAAGCACGCCCCCCCATCCGATAGCTGGATACTCCTGCATCAGGTAGTGCAATCGGCCCAGAATATCGGCGGGTGCCGGCTCCTGCATCTTGATGCTGCTGTATGGAAGCTATGGGAACGCCAGAAAACGAGGCTTTCAGGGGTGAATCGCAACGCTAGCCGACGAGCCTGATCCTGACGGCTGATGGCAAGAGTCACTTGAGCGTCCACACGACTTCCTGCTCTTGCAGTCTGAGCAAAGTTGGTTTAAGTCGCATCAGTCGGTCCGTGCAGGCAGGTAGAGTTCCGTAGCCACGTGCGTATCGTCAGTATGAATATAGCATACGTCATTCTAACAGTATTTAACTGCATGTATTGCATCCTTTCGCGGCCGACATGAAAGTACCTTCGTATACAATGCCAAATACTACTGGGATACCTAACTCATACTTCTGTAGTTTGTGCTAGACTTGCATAGTACATACCGCAGATACGATGTCAATACGTCGAGATATGTCTCGCAATAAATACAATTATGTGCAATAATGTATATTATTTCGATACTGCAAGCAGCAGCAGTACATTACAGTGCAAGAGCTACTCGTAGTGGTGCTGATTCCCAACCGCTATACAGGTAGCTCGGCGGCGCGTCAAGTATTTGTCGATGATACGATGATGCTGGATATGGATGGACGTCGTCGTTGCAAAAGTGTGGCTACACGCCTTAAGTACTCTACAAGGTATCAAATCATCATGAGCAGAACATATCTAAGGAAGAGTTACCTGTACCTGCAATATAATGAAATGTATTACAAGAAACAGCAGTGGAAAAACAGCTACATGCAATGCAATGCCATGCAATGCAATGCAGTTTCCTCTTATTTTCTTCTTCTTGCTTGGTGGCCTCCACTGCTTTTTCTTGTAAGAATATTACTATGTCGAGGGACAGTGACCTGCAATATGAACGTTGCTAGTGAATTGACCACACACGGGGCAGCGTAAGGAGGGGTTACATGTGAAGAAGCGGGTGTTATGTAAGCCCCAAAAGAAGAAATGCGTGTGTTCAAATTGGATATTGCTGAATTAATGACGGGTGTTTCTTGTACAAGTCCGCTCTGTCGGCGGCGGCACGAGCGAGGAGGACTTCGCGTGAAGTGGTGCATGCGAGTGGGGTTATGGGTGTGTTTGATCGAAATTTGAAATTGTTTACGATACCGAGTCCATGGCCGCTATCTTCGGGCGCCCCATGTGATCATACCTAGTGTAGGCCTCTTTTATGGTTAGGATGTACGCTATGTAACCACTAATCCCAACCTCTCCAATGGCAATGCCAACATCGTTTGAAACATACCCGTAAACAATTTTGATTTTTCTTCTATGTTTATTTTTATGCATTAACGTATGAAATATAGACGTCGCTATTCTCCATGATACGCGACATGCTCCCGCCGTCGCGAGGACGCCGATCAGCCAAGTTGGACAACATGCGCTTGTCGAGTCGGCCCTACTTAACTTTTGCTAGTGTGCGGCTCCAATCGTGCCGGAGTTGGGGTGGGAAGGCATGCGAAAATCCCCCCCGCTTAGGTCGCCCGCTGTCCCTTCTCGATCCACGCACACCCTCGCCCAAGATAACCGATGCTCCTCCCGCCGCAGCTCGCCACCTCGCCTAGTCTTCCTTCTTCCTTTGGGGGTAGGCAAAAAGAGAAGGCCATAGCCTCATACGGTGTGCGGCTCGCGCTCATGGATCCGTGCCTTAGTCTTCTCATGACCCCGATCCTTTGCCGTATGTTTTCCAGCATATGTTTTATCGCGTTGTGTCCGTTCATACCCTTCCCCGGTGGTTTGCGATGCCAAGGGGTGGCATGTACGAGCAATGTACCGTTTCAATAATCCTTGGCACACTGCCTAAGGTAGCCTATCGATATTTGGGTACCGGCTATGGGAGGGGTTGGTCTAGCACGCGAATCAAGTCGCCACTCCGCAAAATTGATGATGGGCACGGACATATTTATTCGAAAATACTCCGTAATGGGGTTTTTTGGGAGCGATCGATCATGTGGACAACCGCCGCCAGACCGTGTCGCTCCTTCAACTGCGACCCTCCTCTGCCATGCGTACATTGATAGATTCGCGCCTCGCCCCCAAGGGAGACTCGAGTCTCACACGGCTAGTCGGCCGTCTACGAACGCACAATCATGGCGGTGCTTCTCGGTTGTCCGCCGCTAGATCCAACACCCGCCGTCAACTTAGATCCGCCCGCATCCTCATCGCCGCAAAACGACTCTTCATATACATGTCCCGCCCGTAGATATGAGAGTATTCGAGGAGTATCAAGCCTTGATAGAAATATCAAACTAGAACTCCTCCTCCGCTCCTCCGACATCTCCGGCCTCCTCAGGTCATGCAAAACCATATCCACCCTCGAAGACGCTAACGAACCCCTCTAAGTACCCATACGTCTCTCAGCCGCAGTCCTCACAGAACCCCTTACCACCATTCGTAACCGCCTATCCATCTCCCAACAAACCCCCAAACAAGCCACACCCCTCCTGCAATACACCCCTCATGGCTTCCACTTGTACTCCCCCATCTGCAACCCCCTCCACGATCTACTCCGGCATCCGCCCACCCCGCCCCCACGCCCCCTCTAACATAGCCCCAATCACACACATTGACGCGGAATACCTCTCCCCGCCGCACATCACTTACTCTCCATGCGACGTCACACGCATCCTCTTCAAACACAAGGACATTGAGTATGTCAAACTCAATACAAGGTCGAATGGGCCCTCGCACGCCTCGCGGACTGGGACATCCAACTTCAACTCGACGACGGCTTCCACCTCATATCCTCCACGCCCATCTTGGTATGCCAACCCATTCCTCCTCCCTCGCAATGCTCGATTTACCATGAGCTCATGCACCCCGAACCTATCACCCATGGTGCAAATCCCTACATTTCGCCGTGCACTCCCATTGTGCCCCAGCTCATGGTTCCGACACATGGAGATGCGACTTTTGCGATCGTGGGCAGACTCAAAAACGTGCAATGGGCTCCATTCCTATATCCCATTACGACCCCCTCCGGCCCCACCGCTACTTCTAGCATTCAACAATGGCTTCATTCCCACCACCAACTCCATCCTCCCCACCCCCGGACCCTCCCCACGGACGCACCGCCTCATCCCCTTCCACCACGACCAAATCATACCCGACCTTGAGACGCCCTCTACCGGAAAATTCGCAATACACACACACCCCATCCTCCCCGAAACAATTGTACTCTGCACCCCAAACGGCCACGCAATCACAACCCTCTCGAGCCCCCGCATCGGACACCTCTACCAACTCTTCCGTCTAGACCACACCAACCGCACATTCGAAGAGGATCTCTACCTCCTCCTTACCCGCCTCGACAAACGCTCGGAAATTCACGCACCCACCCAAACGACCACCACGCGCAACCTTTGGGTTACAAGAGAGGACCCCTTCTCGGCCCTCCGGACCCCATTCCAAACACAGAAATAACTCTACTCATAGCGCCTCATCAAATTCCTCAACACACACACCTATCACTCATTCTAACCCGAAGATAGTGTCTTCTCATCCAGCGGTCGCATTGTTTCTCACACATGGCATGGTACAAACATCGCTAAGCCATAATACGATCACGAATGCACGCGCCGCGCCATGGAACACGCAATCACAAGCGCTCACTCCACCTCCTCACACTCCCCCAGCGCTACCATCCTCATCCTCATCCGATGGGAACACATCTCGTATCGCCACTCCAAGTACATCAGCTCCCCATACACACACCACCTATACACCTCCCCAATGACACCAACACTTTCCTACCCCCTGATCAACACACCGGCGACCTTACACACACTCCCTACGGTACACTATGGATGGTAGACATCTTCCCCGTCGCTAACCAACTCGCACTGTCCTCCCTACCATCCCACACAGCTATGGCCGCTCTCCACAATACCTTCGAATCCACATACGACATAATCCTCCCCATTCCCAACCTCATCCCCGCAACCCCGAGCCCCCTCGACGCATACACACCTCACTCGGCAGGAATCTATTACCCCCCCCCCCCCCCCCCCCCCCCCCCCTTAATCCCACTCACCCCATCACGTTGGACTGCCGTATTGTTGTGATGACAATAAAAGAGCCAATTAATATCGCTAAGATACAGATACGAATTAGAGGTAATGATATTGTAAGATACTAGCACTTACACAAATGGGCTACGATATGACAGTCTCCCTTCCTTTAGCACCACCGTCTTCGCTTGTGTAGCAATCAGGACCTTGGTTTCTTCGGGGTTCTTGCAGGCCGGCGGTTGCGAAATCTGACAAAGTAAGAGGTCGCTGAAAATTCCCGATAAACATCCGTCGGAGGAAAAACAGAAAAAATGTCCAAGTAGTCAACTCCTCGCATCGGCTCCCAAGTGTCCTCACTAGGCACGTTGAAAGGTGCCGGCCGCCTATCTAGCGAACTTCGAGCAAAAGTCCGGTGCCGTTGGAGCTGAAGGCCACATCGAGTAGTCGGTCGACCTCAAATCGCGTCGTGCACAAGCGGAATTCGCTCTCGTTGTTGGCATGTCAAGTGTATGATTTCCACTTATCCAATAAGCTTGTGTGTATAACATCGTGGATCCGTATTCCGGGGGGTAGCTTCAGCCGAAACGCAACCGGGGAAACCTTCTCAATGATGAAAAAGTCCAATGTAGCGGTCTCGTAGTTTAAAACATGGTTGTTGTATAAATCGTAAATTCACTAGCTTGACCTTAACATTGTCGACAATTGTTAAAGGTATTGGTAACCGGTGCCGATTTGCAATTTGTTGCATATGCGCTTGAGCCGCCTTGACGCAATCGTGGGCAAATCTGTGCATTTCGACCAAAATATTTACTTGCTCCGGTAAAGTGTGGTTGGGTTCGCTGTCATCAAATGTAGCCGTCGTTGGAGATGTCGGCTCGAATCCCATTGTCACCTTAAATGGAGACATAGTCGTCGACGTAGAAACCGTTGCGTTGATCGCAAACTTTACGTTGATGAGGTGTTGAACCCATTCGTCGTGCAAAGGGTGCACGTAACAACGTATGACTTGCTCCCACGTTTGATTCACTCGCTCAGTCCAACCATGTGTGTGGGGATGGTAGGTGGTCGAAATATTAAGCTTGGTGCCAACAACCTAAATAGAGTTTGCTAGAAGTCGCTCATACACCTGGGATCTCGACCATATATTGATTTCCGCGGTAATCCAAAAAGTTGGAATACATCGCGGTGCATAACCTTCGCTAATTGCTCCGCTATAATAGTTTTTGTAATCGGCTCGACAATCGTCCGTTTCGTAATAATAAGCATACATACGAATAATACCACAACATCATACCCATCGCACTCGGGTAGGTCCGTGATCATGTCAAACCATACATGTTCGAAGGGCTTAGTAGGTACCTTGTGCGATTGAAGGAGTCCATAGGGCGTGTGTCGCGCCGTCTTGTAACGTTCACATGTGACACATATGCGTACAGAGTAAGGCTAGAGATCAAGTGAATTTTGTCGATGTTGATGGTAATGATATTTTGAAACGTTGATGTTGATGGTATTGATATCTTGAATTGTCGATGTTGATATTGTTGATAGTTTGGGATGCTGACATCGATGGCAATTTAAGCCGATATTATCGCCGATGTATCGATATTTGGGACGACATATCGATACATCGGGCTTAGATAATCAATATTTCCAATTGTTTTGATAATTGATGGCATTGATACTAGCACTACTGCCATCGTGTCGATGCCGATGTCGCAACCTATCACATCAATGGCACTATCACCAGGTGATGATGATACTATCGACGATGCATCGATGGCTGATCCCTAGCCTTAGTACATAG
This sequence comes from Tetraselmis chui, assembly GCA_026401115.1. Lineage (NCBI taxonomy): Eukaryota > Viridiplantae > Chlorophyta > Chlorodendrophyceae > Chlorodendrales > Chlorodendraceae > Tetraselmis > Tetraselmis chui. The sequence continues at coordinate 31,916 of JAPMLY010000680.1, forward strand.
TGTTCTAATGTCCGCTTTATGTTAGGCCACCAGAACGTCCGGGTCACTGCTGCTAGAAGTCGAGTAATTCAATGATGTCCCGCGGCAGGTGCGTCGTGTAGTTCGCTTAGTACTCTCGATCGCAATGTAGAAACGTCCGGAACATACTCTCTTGTTCCGTAGGCGTACAAGAGTCCACTTGGTTGACGTGCCATGAGGTAGGCAGAGATTTCCGAGCAAGCAAGTATTTATCCGAGTCGTAAGCGTTTTTTATTTCCGTATAAAGTCAAGAAAAAGATGTAACCGAGATTCTAGGGAAAGATTTGCGCGTGTAACTCGCATTCTGCTTCGTCGTTGGTCCAATCTCGTAACAACTGCATCTTATGCGATGAGCTCTTCTAATCAGGTCGGCGAGACAGAGCATCCGCATGGTTGATTGCTCCCTTCTTGTACACGATGTCCATCTATCGTTGACAAGGCGCTGAAACTTGTAGCCATCGCACATGTCGAGTAGAGAAATCGCGTTGCCGAAAGAAGTGTCGCAACGTGTTGTGATCCGGAATTGCAATGAATCCCGCCGCGCCATCCAAGTAGCAACGGAACTTCAAACGAGCGTCGTGCATTTTGTTAGAGTTGGGAACGGATAGTTACACGGAGGTCGTGCCGGCCCCACAGGGGGGCCGGCTGTGGTGACTAGAGAAGTGAGAGGAGTGAGATGGCGGCCGGCGAAGGCACCAGGGACTGGATCCGGATCCTACGGCTCCGCGAATCCCCGAGACTACTCGGGTTCGGACTCGGTCTCGTGGGTCCGGACCCTAGAATCACAGGTAATCGCGGGATCCGGACCCTAGAATCACAGGTAATCGCGGGATCCGAACCCTAGGTTCGGTAGGTAATCGCGGGATCCGAACCCTAGAATCACAGGTAATCGCTGGATCCGGTACCAGTTATTGTAAGTAATCGTAGGATCCGGTACCAGTTATTGTAAGTAATCGTTGGATCCGGTATTCATCGTACTTTAATGGATCCGCGGTAATCGCGAGTACCTCATCCTCGCAAAACGATGTGGAATCGCGATACCCAATCAGTACTCACGATTCCGAGTATCTCACGATTCTGTGGTGGCCCGAAGTGACACGCTGTTTTTTTGGGAGGTATTTGGCAATGCAAATCTGCTAAGGTGTATGTCTAGGATTGGTTCAATAGCCTTGATTGTTGTCATTCCGCAGCCTTGAATCGATTGTAGCCCACCCAAGGGCCAGTTACACGGTGCGTACGCGCTTGAAATCCACCATAGTCTGCCCGTCCACATCCAACTCCTATCATAGTTAGCAACAATGGCGGGGCAAGCGGGAAGTAGTAGACCGTCTAGATCAGGGAAGAGCTTGTCATCGACGGCTATCCGACGTTCAGAAGAGGAGCTTGTTGGGAATTCGGATAGGGTGTTCATGATACCTCAGTCAAAATCTACTGTATGGGATCCAAGCATGAGCAGGCGCATAGAACTAGTAGAGATGTAAAAATTGAATTTGCAGTACAAATTTCCCCCAAAAATGCGCAATTTGTATCAATTTGCATGAGTACTTCGAGTACTTGTTGGAATCGCGAACCCAACGAATCCAACGGAACCAAAAATTTAGAAGTACTCATGTACTCGGTTCCGGAACCGAAAACACAGGTACTCGTTGGATCCGAACCCTAGAATCACAGGTAGTCGCTGGATCCGAACCCTAGAATCACAAGTAATCGCGGGATCCGGACCCTAGAATCACAGGTAATCGCGGGGTCCGAACCCTAGAATCACAGGTAATCGCGGGATCCGGATCCCTTTTTTAGAGGTACTCACTAGTTCCGGATCCTAAAAAATCAAGTACTCATGGATCCGAACCCAACAAAAAAATGGCGGATCCAGTCCCTGGAAGGCACCGGCAGGGCCGGCCGACCGCCATAAATAGGGAATAGAGTACCGCTAATAGCATAACACTAAGTACTAAGATGACAAATAGCTACCTTCTACATAAGCACTAGGCAACGGGATGCTAGTGCTAACACATTCCCAGTAACTCTTGTTCGTGGACATGATAATGTACCTCATGCTATTCATCTTCCGAGCATGATACGCAACATGTTGCAATCCGATACCTTGGTCTTGTAACGACACCACTCCCATTGCAAATCCAGAAGCATCCGTGTATATAGTTTATACCGCGCGATAGGAGAATTGTCGGGAATTACCAGTACCGGTGCGCGTACCATTGCGTAGTCCTTAATTTGCTCGAATGTTGACTTGCGTTGGGCTTGAGGAGTCCAAAGAAATTAGAGTGTCGTCTTGGTCGGGTCCGTTAATGGGCCAATGGGGTTGCTAGGTTTGCGAATTGATTGATAAATCTCCCGTAATATCCATAAAGTCCCAGAAATCCTCGAACTACTATCACAGATTTCGGCCGGGGCCAATTCCGCATTGCCTCCACTTTGTCGGGGTCCATACGGATTTGTCCAGCTTCCACAACATGTCGTAGGAAGGTGGCGCTTGTTCGTCCGAAGTCATAGTAAGAAAGTACAACAAGTTATAAAGTAAGAATGTACATAAAGCACAAAAGGTAAGAATGTACAACTTGTGTCGCTGCATCTCCCGTAACACAAGTCGAATGTGTTCGAGGTGCTCATCGGCCGTTTGGTTGTAGATTAACACGTCGTCTAGATACACCACGCAAAACTTGCCAAGGTACGGCGGGGCTAGAACTCGATTCATTAATGCTTGGAATCCAACGGGAGCGTTGCACAGTTCAAAGGGTATAACGCAGTACTCAATTAGTCCGTAATGAGTTTGGAATGTTGGCTTACGGATGTCGCGCTCTTTAATCTGAACTCGGTGATAGCCCTTATACAATATACATGTCCGGCGTACTGAAATAGTGAGCCCCACGTAGCGAGTCGAGTAATTCATCGGTCCGGGGACAGACCGGGGTGACGGTGTACGGTCTTTCCTCGTAAGGTCGTTGAGTTTCCGGTAGTCTACGCACATACGCATGGTACCGTCCTTCTTGCGTACAAATAAAATCGGGGCTAAGTAAGGGAATTTAGACGGACGAATCCAGCCCTTAGCGAGTAAATCTTACAAATATATCTTAACCTCTCGGAGCTTTGTTGGTGACATACGGTACGTTCGCTCCTTAGGTGGTTGGTCGCACCCCAAATCAATATCTAAGTCACACTCGAGTGTTGGCGGTAGACCGTCAGGCTCCTTCATCATGTCCTTAAACTCCTTCAAGGAATCTCGTAGCGAAGTTGTCCACTCCGTGTGTTGGTTGATCTTGATGTCGTCAACCGCATCTTATACATGTCGTAGTCCAATCACAAAGAGGTCTAATGGTTGTTGTCTCATCAATCGTGCCATCGCAACCGCCTCCAAGGGATGTACTGCCACTAGTACGGTTTACTCGTCACCATACGCCATAATTTCACCATTTTTACTGTCGCACATCGTTTAAGTAGACCAATTGATGTCCGGGTTAACGGCTTGTAACCAAGGTTGACCGAGAATGATGTCTAATTTATCAAGTTCAATGATATTTGCGCCCATGCGTATGTCCAATGTCCCTAGTGTAAGCATTTCGTTTCATGGTCGCTGGCGAGTCGTGGTTGTACTGCCATCTGCCATTTTAATTCGACATTTCTCTCCATTAACCGTCGGGATGTAATGCTCCCGTACTACCCACTCAGCCTTACAAAAGCTCGCCGAAGCGCCAGAATCGACCAAAATACGGCGTCGATGGTCTCGTAAGGTGCCTTCCAACACTAAGAGACTCTTTTAAGACTAAGTCGTGGACACGTGTAGTATCGTATGAACACTCCTCTCTAGTCGAGCGTTCATGTTCACCCACCCGTCGATCGGTCTTCCAAAAGTTTCGTAACAATGGGGAAATTGCCGATCTCCACGAATCAAATAACCCGTACGCCGCGCGGAAATTAATTCCTTCAAGGTAGCCCATACTGCCCGAGAAGTTGACGCAGTGTTCGGTATTGATCCGGGTCGAACGCGAGCGATATACACGTAGCGCTTATTATGTCCGGAAAATTCCGTTCCTAGGTGGCGTAAATTTGTTTCGCTCACCTTAAATCCAATTGTCTCCGTAAAATTCCGGGATCGCGTCCTCAATCTCATGTTTGAAGCCAAAAAATAACCATACCATACCAATGTCCTATTCCGTTTGTAGCACTCATCGGCCATCGGTAATAAGAGACCTCAAGTGAGTCTAGTAGGTCTTCCGGGGGTTTTGTAGGTTTTGGGCTAGAAATCATACTCGATCGGTGTCGTCGACGTAGGCTTGCGTCGTCCATCTTGTCTGTCCAACATTTTGCCTTCTTCCCTCTATTCCATCGTTCGTAGGACATGTAAACACATGTTCCGTCGCTACCAGCTCGTGGACAAGTCGGAAATTTCGTAGCAGCTTGAACCATGGTGTTGTCCTCCATTTCGGAACCACTATGACCGCTCTCAAATGGGGATGAAGCAATTTACTCAGAAAATGGTGCCCCGAAAATCTTCTAATTCGTTAAATGGCGCATTTAGCCAAATTCTCCGGTACTTCCGTAGAGCTCTTTCCTGAAATGGGCGCGCCGGAGAGCAAAAATCCTCCGCCACTTGAGAATTAAGCCCGTCATTATCGCTAGCTCCATCTAAGTCAAAAGGTCCGTAGATGGAAATACTGAGAGTACTTTAGAAAATACTCCCGATTCACCATCCATTCGCTAAAATCCTTACTTCTAAAGACATGCCTCAATCTCGTTTGAGGTAACGGGTTTCGTAATTCGTATTTCTTTTGTCGGGTTCTTATCATGAGTCGCCGTAGGAGACGAAACCTCACCTTGCAGCTTGCCACGAGTTGCCGCCTGTTGTAAGTAATTCCTAATGCAGATTAGTTAAAGAGAGCTAATGTATGCTCTGATAGAAGTCCTTATGTACATGACATCATCTAGAGTGTCTGAGCGCGATATCACGAACTAGCGTACAGACAGCTGACAGCGACAGCTGAACAACACACTCTTGTCTCGACACCAGCCGCCACCCAAGGCTGGTCGTGTAGCGTACCTGTAACCAGCACACCGCACGTTACAGTATCTTCCTTATCGAACCGTGCATACCACGTTCAACAGGTTATGGAGCCCTCCACCTGAAGGTTACGCGAGACAACAGTGCCTTTCGGCGTGCAACTTGGAAACTCGCCCGAAGGCAAAGCCATTTTTTTTTTTGAATAATCATACTTTACTCTGTACATTTACTATCCGGAACAGTCCCGCTACCACCTACTCTACTCTACGCCACGACGACCTCGCCACCCGCACAAGCGCACTCGCTCGTGCGGACAGGATGCATACAGGTCCAAGCTGGAGTGGGGAAGGGGGGAGCATTGTGAGGGTGACCACTCATACACAGGGTGCACGACAGCGTCAGCCGTTCCGTAGAGCAGCGGACATATACACCTGCCTGTTTTTGCCTCGGCTGTCACTGTGCCCCACACTGGGTGGAGGATACGAAAAAGGTGCATTGAGACACCCCGGGGCTACAGGCCGACGGGTCGGCGGGCATCAGGCCGTCTCTTTGTATACCGTCGTTAGGCACAGTTACCGCTAGTGGATTTTTCCACTGTCCGGTTGGGTACTCGACCCCTCTTACGATGGCGCCAAAATCAAAGCCGGCACCTACCGCATCGGCCGCCGACTCGGCTGCCGACTCCGGCACGTTCGACACTCCGTTGGCCGACTCAGCCGGCGACAACATTCGCCTGGTGATGGAACAGCTGCAGCTGCTCCACGCCAGGATGGACGACCAGGACCGGACACAGTCGGAACTCCTCCGTCGGGACGCACTGGGCGATCACCCGGCACCTATCGACACGGCGCCGCCCCAACCTGTGGCCAACCAGTACCGCCCTGCTAGCGATCCCGTGCCTGCTCCGGTACTCGAGTATCCACTCCACAGCAGCGCCAGTCGCAGGCCCACGATCGACCCGGAGTTCGTTGCAATGACAGCAGACTGGGCCACCAACTTCGACGGTGACTCTTTCTCCCGGTCTTTTCGCATGGACGCCCCACTTATGCCGAGGACGGGTGAATTCAAAACCTGGAAGCGCGACTTTCTGTCCTTCCTTTCCATTAAGGGGGCTGCCCTGATCCCTCAACTGGCTCTTTCCTCCTCTGGCGTGCCTCTGAATCCAGTCGCTCAGCGGTTCGCGCACGCGATGCTCGTTCAGTGCTGCCGACAGAACAAACCAGCTGCACAAGCCATCGCGGGGGTCCCCGCGGGACGACTCGACTGCGGGACAGCCGCCTGGGAAGTGCTGTGCGAGAGACTGGATGCACAGTCCATTTCACGCACGCTGTCGCTCCTGGACCGCATGATGGTTCGGCAGGCCTCTGGTCAATCAGTCTCGGCATACGTCCACGCTGTGAAGCAGTGCTTCGATGAGCTGAACGAGTGTCTGCACCTGAAAGATGGCTCTGCAGCCATTCACCCCCACATCCTCGTTCTGGTCATGATTCGCGGTCTCTCCAACGTTGGGCAGTATGGCCAAGCCAAACAGTGTGTGATTAATGCCTTCGACACCGACTTCATTCTGTCAGCCGACAGAGTGATGGGGAGCATTATCCACCAGGCTCAAAATCTTGACGCAGATGTCTCCAACAAGGGCGACACTGCTGATTCCGGGACTGCGGTCAATGCCTTCCTTGCGGATCGCAAACGGCATGGTGGCCGTGGCAGTGGGGGATGGACCGCGGACAAAAAGAAATCCAAGTTCGCAATGAAGTGCGGGGCCTGCGGAGACCCAAACCATGTCTGGTCGACCTGCAAAGCGCCGGATGCTGATGTCCTCCGCTGGACACTCGCCAAGCGCAAGCAGATTGCCGAGAGATACGCCGACCAGCCTCCTCCCACTGCACACCTCAGCGACCTTCCTGCTGCCGAAGCGTCTGACGGACATGCTCCTGCTGAGGACGCACTGGAATATGACATGCAAGACGAATATGACGACACTGAGGTCAGTACATCCTTTGCCTCTGTTGCATTCACGTCCGCTACATCTCGTGTTGCAGACCTGTCTGATTACTGGGTAGTTGACTCTGCCCGCTCCGTTAACTTGACGTCATTTCGGTCGGATTTTTCGGAATTTCATCCTTCTTCCCGCCGCAGCACAGTCGGTGGCGTCGGTGTCACGGTCCACGGCAGTGGAAAAGTTCGCATCCCCATTTGCCTGACTTCCGGTAGAACAGTCTTTCGGCTCGCTCATGCCCTGTACACCCCTGACTTGTCCTCTCGGTCAGCGCAACGTCTCAGTCGTCTCCTGAGTGTCAGCTGGATGCAGCAACACTCAGGGTGTGCGTTTTCTTTCCCTACAGACACTGACTCTGGCATTGTGCGTGTGACAACAGGAATGGGGATGCTAATCCCGTCGGGGAACGGACTGTACCTCCTCCCGAGGTCGCATGCCTGTGCGGGGATGTCATCGCCCACCGTAGACAGTCGTAGCCAGAAATCTGTCGCACTTGCTGCTGAGTGCGACGCAGCTTTGTGGCACAGTAGAATGGGGCACCTGAACATGCAAAGCCTGCAAGCTCATCAGCATTCTCATAACACGGTGTCTGTACCTGTTATGCCTAGTTCTGTAAAAGAGCTCGCCTGTGAGTCTTGCAATCTGAACAAAGCCACGGCTGCGCCAAAAAATCGCAAAGCATCTCAAAAACCAGCCGCCCCACTTCAACACATGTCGTGTGATCTGTGGGGTCCTGTCAGTGTCCCCTCCCCTTACGGCCTGAGGTATTGCGTGCTGGTCATCGACCATCACACTAACTTCATGTGGGTGAGGTTTCTGAGGTCAAAGGATGAGACGTGCGCGAAACTGGAGACCATCCTCTTGGACGCGCGGCATACTCATGCCCGTTATCACTCACACCTCCATGCATTTGCACCGTTTCTGAAATTTGACTCAGACTCGGTTTTCGAGGCCGCGAACACGCAGCTCATGTGCGCGAGATTGGGTTTCAGCACTCAATTCTCGGCGCCCTATGCACATCACATGCTTGGGAAAGCAGAACGCCCGTGGCGCACTCTGCGTGACTGCGCGTCCTCAATGCTTCACGCCATGTCTGTGCCTAACAGCATGTGGTCCTGCGCGATCAGCACTGTGGTCCACCTCCGTAACCGCACCTACAGTCGGGCTGTTGGCCCTTCTGGGGGGGTCCCTGTCACCATTCTTACAGGCGCAGTCCCGGACGCGTCAGTGTTTCGCGTGTTCGGATGTGCGGCATTTGCCAAGGTGCCTGATAACCTCAGACGGAAACTCGGCCTGAAAGCGTTCCGAGGTGTGATGGTGGGGTACTCTCACAACTCACCAGGGTATCGTATCTACAACCCCGCGACCAGGCGCATCACCACGTCTGTTCACGTCAAGTTTGAAGAGAATGTGCCCGGGTTTGGGACATCCCACCCTATCGCCTCGTCGATTGATGTGTGTGCGGACGCAGGGGCCCTCCATGTTTCCCCTGAAAGTCACCCACTCCCGGATCTGACCTTGGACACAGACGACACAGTGTGTGTGGAGGAGGTCGACAAACACACTCGTCCTCGCGGACCGCCTACTCGCTACGGGGAGTACGTTGCCCATGTCTCTACTGTGCCGCGCGTGTGTATCACTGACTCGTGTGCGCACGACCTATCCGACCACATGGACGACATTTTTCCACTCCCTGACTTCTCCATGATGATAGCTCAGCCACGTCACAGGTACTCTGAAGGACATGTGAGTGACGTCGCTATGGTGTCCGCGAGCGTCTGTGTTGAACCCACATCCTACAAGGATGCCTTGGTTAGTCCACAGTCCGCGGAATGGCTGACGGCCATGCAGGTGGAATTCAACTCTCTGACGTCCAACCAGACGTGGGATCTCGTTCCCCTGCCCGCTGGACGCCGCGTGGTCAACAGCATGTGGGTCTACAAGGCTAAAACAGACGCATCTGGTGCTGTCTCTCGATACAAGGCGCGGTTTGTCGCAAAAGGCTGCAGCCAGCGCGAGGGGATTGATTACACGGAGACGTTCTCACCCGTCATCCGACTAGCTAGCCTCCGCGTCTTCTTCAGTATTGCCGCTGCTCGTGACCTCGAGCTGGGCGGTCTCGACATCGACACGGCGTTTCTGTACGCACCCATCAAGGAGGATGTCTACATCAGACAGCCCCTGGGGTTCGATGACGGTACCACCAATGTCTGTCACCTCCGCCGGTGCTTGTACGGCTTGAAGCAGTCCCCCAGGGAATTTAACGAGCTGCTTCGCGACTGGCTCGTCTCTCAAGGCTGGCGCCAGCTGATCTCTGACCCGTGCATCTACATCTTTGAGGCAGACGGCGTCTTCGCCATGATTGCCCTCTACGTGGATGACATTCCTGTGGCGTGCAACAACTCCGCCTGGCGGGTGGCCTTCACCGCGCTGGTGCGATCCCGATTTGACATCAAGGATCAGGGTGACCTGTCCGACATCATCGGCATGCACATCACCAGGGACAGAGCGGCGCGCACCATCAGCCTCGATCAAGGCAAATACGTGCGCGAGCTGCTTGAAAAACATGACATGGTGGACTGCAAACCCTCGTGTCTCCCGATGGACCCCGGTTTTTTTAGCTGCACTCTCCAAGCAGACGGCTGTACCCCTCACTGGCGCGGACCGGGACGTTTACCCGAGCCTGCTCGGCAGTCTGCAGTACGCCGCCGTATGCACTCGCCCGGACATTTCGACCGCGCTCAGCATTATGGGCTCTGCGCAAGCGAACCCCACAGTGGCCCACATGCAAGCCCTTAAGAAAGTGTTGCGCTATCTTAAAGGGTCTCCAGCCCTGAGCCTGACGTTGGGGGGGGGTGAGGACAACACTCTCCAACTTACAGGCTTTGCTGATGCAGACTGGGGCAATGACAGTGTGACACGCCGGTCACGATCGGGATTTGTATTTACACTGGGCAGAGGCGCAGTCAGCTACAAGTCTAGAAAGCAGTCCTGCGTCGCACAGTCAACATGCGAGGCTGAGTACTACTCAGCAGCGGACGCGACTAAGGAAGCCATCCACATTCGACAGATGTTGTCGGAGATCTTCAGTCGACCTGCCAGCGGGACGACCACAATCTGGGAAGACAACCAGAGCTGCATCGCCTATTCGCAGAATGCACTGGTAAGCGAGAAGACCAAGCACATCGACCTGAAGTATCACTTCGTGAAGGACCACGTACAGCTGGGGACCGTCAAACTACGTTACCTACCCACTGGTGACATGGTCGCCGACATGCTGACCAAGCCACTACCTGGACGTGCACTCGTGAAACACAGGAGCGCCATTCTGGGGACATCCGGACCCATGCAGCGACACACTGTGTAGAAGGAATTCGGTAATCACTTCCATCTGGCCACAAGACACACCTTAGCTATCTTGAGGGGGAGTGTTGTAAGTAATTCCTAATGCAGATTAGTTACAGAGAGCTAATGTATGCTCTGATAGAAGTCCTTATGTACATGACATCATCTAGAATGTCTAAGCGCGATATCACGAACTAGCGTACAGACAGCTGACAGCGACAGCTGAACAACACACTCTTGTCTCGACACCAGCCGCCACCCAAGGCTGGTCGTGTAGCGTACCTGTAACCAGCACACCGCACGTTACAGTATCTTCCTTATCGAACCGTGCATACCACGTTCAACACCGCCTCAGGTCTTACTTTCGCGGCCGGGTTCTCCTCATTTTATCGTTCTTCTTTTTCTTCATGTTCATGTCAATCGATAGCGATGTGTCCCCTCTTGTGGCAAATGAAGCATTTACCCTCCTTGAATCTGTTGACCTCCTCTTGAGTAATAAGGCGTCGAATCTCGTACAGCTCCCGCGGTCGTTTTTCATCTCCCCCTCCGTGCTAATCTTCCTCCGACTTACTATCGACCTCCTCGGTTGCCTCCGAAAAGTCCCTATCCTCCTCGATGACGTCCAGCCGGCTCGTCGAGCGTTGGGTTGTCTCAATTTTGGTCTCGGCGGCTTCCGGTCGTAGCGTTGCTTGAATCGCATTGTGTAGGGTCTTAGGGTTCTTCAGGGCAATACCCTTAGTAAGCCTCCCCATCGGCCTCAAAAACTAAAGATCAAGCATCAACTGCAATGCATCAAGCTTTTATGCACCATCCGCTGCATGATTCTCCTTATTCGTGAAGGCATCGATTAAATAGGACAATAAATCGTGGATGCATATTAATAACATTACCGAAGTAATTCGTGGATGCATCGTTTAAATGGAGCACTAACTCGTGGACGCATTGGCTAAATATGTCACTAATTCATGGACGCGCCGATTAAGTAGGGCACTAACTCATGGATGCATTGATGCGGGTAATGCGGGACGAATGCATTGATGTATCGACATATCGGTCTCCTCACACATACAATTTTAAGGAGATGATGAGCCGGATCGCCCCCGCCTATTGGAAGCGTGCATTGTTTATCCAAACCTGCGTCATGTGGGTCTTTACTCGCTTGTTTTCCAAAAACATCACCCGTACTTGCGGCGTGAACTCCCGTGCTGTGTTCACACACCCGCAAACCAAATCCCGCGCACTCAACACGGCACCCACGCCTCCGAACCCCCTCCAGCAAGTCCCCAAAAACACGCATATGTGGAACAAGGAGTAATATGCATCCTAGCATGAGCGCTCGAGCAATGCCAAAGCGTGTAGCTCAGAACGACGTGTAGTGACGTAAAGACAATTTCATTGGAATTTATGGGCTTAATTCGACAAACTCCACCGACAACACTCGCTTTAAGCTGAGGTCTAACCACGCCGGATTGCGGCTTATTGCTTGCTTCCCGGCTCTCATACACTTGGGTGTCGTCGTGCTTAACGTGGTGAGAGGGGGGCGTGTTCTTGGCTACCTTATGCTTAACAATATGCATGTCCGGACTTTTGTGGAGTGTAGATGAGCGTTGCTTTCCTTCATGGTAACATTATTGTGCGGAAAAAGTCTTGAACTTTTCCTTCTTACACCATTCTCGTCCATGCAAGCATTAAGAGAAGAGATATTGTGGGACGGACTAACGGGAAACAGGCAGCCGTCTTGCTTTAATTCGGGAGAATGATTAACGACAGGGCCATGAAAACAGCAGCCACACAGTGACCGGAAAGGTTTATAATTCTATTTTAATTCCAAGCCCCCCCCCCCCCCCCTATGGTACCACTCCTTGACTTGTCCCCCTCCATGCCTTTCGAAACTGGCAGCAGGAGACAATACCCGAAACAACTACCGGCCGTCAATGGCATCCATTCCTCTGCCTTGCCAGGTCTGACCCCTTGTCACCCTCCCCCACGACGCTGCTTACATCAATTTGTGTAAATGCTTAACATGACGAATTAAAGGCGCATCAAACGCATACACCTAACCACTAGCCACGGACAAGAGGAAAGCATGCCACTAAACCCTACACCCCCACTTGTGGTGGTGTGGAGGTCGTCGGAGTTGGTATGGGGTGTGATGAGGATAAAATCGGTAACGTGGCTGGCAGTGACGAGAAGAGAAAGCGGGTGGTTGGGGGTAGACAGGTGTTGTGAGGGTGATTCATATTTTTGGTGCCCCCCCCCCCCCCCCCCCCCCCCCCCCCCCCCCCCCCCCCCCCCCCCCCCCCCCCCCCTCCCCCTCCCCCTGGTGCCTCGCGTCACCTCAACCGGAACAGTGAAGACGCCAGCAATTCGTCAGATTACACAAACACAAGTCGGTATTCCGCCTCTGACAGCAATTCCGTGCAACCGAATAAAGAGGACTTGTCTGTGACAATCCCCAATTCCGTGAGACAATTACGGAACAGCGGAGTTCCATGCCTACTAGCAGCTTGCTTAGCGGGTGAGGGGATCCGACGTATTCAGCATATGCGGAAAATGGACAGCAACATCACCACGCATCGTCATCGTGCCCAATGTCCAGCGCGCCCGCGAGGAACTGGAGAATGAAAAAGCCTGCAGGGTGTCAAGCGGAGGCAAGTCTTTCAGAATGCCCACCCCTCCTCTCCCTACCAAGGAACATTACATGCATTGCAGATGATGTTATGTGAGGGAGACTGGGCGAACGGGGTATTGGGGGGTGGGGGGGGGGGGGGAATGTGTGAACAAAAATGTGGAAGCAGGCTGGTGGGACGCACCGAGGAGGGGCGTGAAGTCGATGGTCCCCAGCAGAGGCGGGACAATGCCGCGGAATAGGTTCAAGTACGGGTCGGTCACCTGTGCCAAGTCGCACGGCATCCAGTTTCGTCAGCTTCGACTCTCTGCCAGCCTCCCTCCTCCCCCCCCCCCCCCCCCCCCCCCCCCCCCCCCTGCCTGGTAATCCAATTAATAGCTCAGTAGCTCCAGAGATTCTTCTTAATCTACAAAATCGCCCTGCCTTACCTGGCGCAGAGCGAGCCAAGGCTGCTGCATCCAGTCGAACGTGGGAAACCACGACAGCAGCACCCGCAGGAAGAGGAGCAGAAGGTACAGCTGTGAAGAATTTGCAAAGTGTCAGACGAAAAAGGTGCACTGTCATCGAGCCTGTGCTTGTACCCGTGTGTGTGTGTGTGTGTGTGTGTGTGTGTGTGTGTGTGTGTGTGTGTGTTTGTGTTGTGTGTGTGTGTGTGTATGTGTGTGCGTGTGTGCGTGCGTAATAGTATGACTATGCTCAGATGGGGGGAATGATGGCCTGGCTGTGGTTTTTTTACTCCCGGTGGACGGACCTTGATGAAACTTGCGACGGCGCGGGTAATGAGCAAAAACATGTTCGAGCCCGAGGAGCTCATAGCGGCGAAGGGAGCAACCATCCATAGAATCTTCGCCTGCTTCACGGCGGCCCTCACTTGCCGGTTCACTTCCTGAATAACACACACACACACACACACACACACACACACACACACACACACACGCACACACACACAAGGAGATAAGAAAACCGCAGTTGTTATGGAAATCACGTCAGAGGCTAACGCTGCACTAAATGCCCGCAGTAATTGACTGCCACTAATACCTCCGAGTCCACATCCTTCCCGCGGACAATGGCGTTGTGGAAGGCGACTGAGAGCCTGCTAGCCGCCGTTTTCAATGCACCGGCCACCACCGCCGCCAGCAAGTAAAGGCCACTCTTTGGCTTCTCCTCCTGCGAGCATACCGAAAGAAAACATCCATAAACACACACACACACACACACACACACACACACACACACACACACACACACACACACACACACACACACACACACACATTTTCCTCTCGCACACATCCGAGCATCGCACATACACTTGCAAGTCTAACTTAGATATTCACATCCCCACAGTTCCAAACGATCACACGCAGAGACAACCACATTCATTCGCCGCACATGAATCCATTCTAACAATGCGCTTTCCCACTCTCTCAAGCACACTCACACATAGCCACTTTACGCCAGAATTCATGCGAAAAGCCTGCCTCAGACATAGCTACTCGCCTGGTTGTAGGGCACAATGGCACAGGCATCCGCGGAGGCGGAGGCCATCACTGGGCTCAGTCGCAAGCAACGGCGCTGCTGCTGCCGCCGCGCGCGTGTTGGTGCCAGCGAGACCGCCACTCGCCTGGCAGGCAGGGAGCAGCACCCGCCACGAGAGGAGACACATACTATGCATTCCATCACACGAAGGACAGCGCATATTCAGATTCTCGGTGCTCACCGCATTCACGCCAAAAGTACCTATCGCTTTACAGCCGCCTTTTTTTGTAATCGCCGCAGAACTCCGACAAAACGATACAGAAACTCAGCAAAAAAGGGACCCCAAATTCCAGGACATTGACGGCTTAGACTTGTGATTATACAACGCCGCTTTGTCTCGTGAGTGCGCAGCGTCTCTGAGTGCTGTCGAAGTCAGCGACGGCGGCAAGTTTTGGTGAGGTGAGTGTGAGTAGGCGTTCACCCTTCCGTACGGCGAGTGAAGGGCGGGCGAGTGCTGCGGCGGGCATCGCTGTGCAGGCCATATTGGGACCACGAGCACGCAGGTAACGTGTACAACGGCACCTAGCAAGCGATGCTTGACAGGCTGACGTGCAGCTGAGTGGGGCAGTGAGGCGGAACGGAGGGGTGAGGTAGTGCTGCTTGAGCCGGAGCTCTTGCCCATCGCCAACTTATACGAGCTCATCATCCAACACATCTGATTTATGTTTTTTGCTCCCCCGGGATATGGGACTGGCAGGTAACCCGCACCGACACCCTCTACTGGCGGCGTTCATCTGCAAGCATGACAGAGCAGAAGTTCGAAACAATCCTCAAACCCATCATCATCTCTCGGGCTCCCGGGTACAGACAGGTAGGACTCTCCATCGCATCTGACGCTTCTGGAGAGTCCGCCCGCCGCCGCGCGAACTTACGAGTAATTGCATCTATGTACTAATTTGTGCGCTGAGCTGTCATCATATCTACCATTGTGAAATTAGAGAGGTACGGGCTGCTTTTTATATAGTAAAAACCACCGACGATATATCGGAATCATGCATGGCGCTCGGGTATATTTCAAATGTCGAGTCGTCATTGGTGTTCATGTATCCGTGAAAACTAGCATTAGCTAATATACCAGTCCCCGAACCAGCTGCGGTCGGGGAATTGGCGTCGCCTCAGAAGGGTCTGGTGTCGACCATTAAAGCAGCGTGCACGCCAGTGTATTGGGGCCGCACGTGTGTGAACTTTAAATTCGCTCCCAAACAGCATGAGTCGCCGCTGCTTATGGTAGACAAGTCCGTTGGTTGTTTCACGTGCGACCGAGGATGTCTCTTCAGCATACACTCTTCGAAAGGCACCCGTACCTCTACGGCGCAGGTAAATACATGTTGCTCAAACTAATAAATAAACGACGAAATGCTAAATAATTTACGGGACACAACCCAACACTAGCGTACTGTCACATGAACTGCATCATCATAATGGAGCTCGATCCCCCCATTCGACGTTCACCAGTCATTGTCTGACCCTTCGATCTGCCTCTTTAATTACAGGACTGGTTAATTTGTAAGCAGAGAAAGGGAGGTAAGCGCGAATGAGCGACATTTTTAAAACTTATTATCCATCATCCAGAAAAAAATACATAATGAATCGCATGGATACACCTGCGATGTGTTTTGCGCACATACACGCAGTTCCGCCTCCATCATAGCCGGCAGGGAAGTAAACGCAAGTAGAAAAGCAACGAAGCGGGGTCGTGAAGCTCGACACGTGTACACAACTGCGGCAGACTTTACAAACAACTTCACAATGTTGACCTTCGCCCTCTCCTCATGGTTAAGTTTTGCATACCTCGTATGAGTTAGGGGAAACTTTCCATCCCATTGGGCCCGCACGCAGCGCCAGAAAACGGAACATTTATGTGGACAATGTGATGTATGGCATTCTGAATGTCAGCCCTATGAATGTTCGCCGCGTCCTTGTAATGTTACACATATGTTGTCAGATTAAGTTTTTGTACCGCCATACGGTACACAGTTGCCACATGTTCTGCCCATCAATAGGTGACCTGCCCAGAGACCGTCCCAGTCTGCACAATCGCCTCTTTTGTGGCGAAAAATCCGTAATCCGCGAGGGGCTGCTCCTCCAGGAGCTTGTCATGCTCCAGCACAAAGGGTGGAAGATCCAACGTCCCCTGCACCGAAGTTTTGCGTAACACACAACAATATAAGTCCACCCCTTCCCGTAAATCTAAAAAATTCTACACCCCATATCAAACACACACACAAACGCGCAAACACACACACACATATCTCTCTCTCTCTCTCTCTCTCTCTCTCTCTCTCTCTCTCTCTCTCTCTCTCTCTCTCTCTCTCTCTCTCATACTCTCATCTGAAAAGGGAGATGCTGTGAAGCCTTAAGATATCAGGACCCTTACCCGAATTCTCAACTCCAAATACTCCACGCGATTGATGTAATCCACCTTGCCTGCAGGACAAATCGCGTGCCAGTATATTACGACATGTGGAAACTACGTTGACAGCTGACAGGGAGGATAGAGGGCGGGGAGGGTTCGAGACGATATTCAGACTGGCAAAGCGTGCTGGCAAGCACCCCAGAAGCTTGACATCAGGTACGGGCAGACTGTGAGCAACGTCAGCCACAGAGACCAATTACAGTGCAGCAACCAGAACGACTTCAAATTGTCCCGACAAGTATCTGAAAGTCTGCATGTGCATCACAGGCGAGCAGGGCGAAATATCAGCAAGCAAGAATCTTCCCCATGATATGCAGCACCTCGTTTGCATCTTTGTTTTCCAGGGAGGATGCGGACAGAGGGTAGGGAGTACAAGGCAGGTGATGGAGAGAATGTGCGGGTGTGCACTACCGCTTGTAAAGGTTTCTGAGCCACAACACTCCTGGGCAGTTCTCAGCATATGAGACATCACTGTGCACATAGAGCATCACAAACGGTCCCTGGCTTGCCATAGCCTCCAACTTCCCTGACACATACCTGCATCGGCAGACAATGCATGTGAGAAGAGCGGTTAGATAGAAATCGCTGATGGAGTGGATGTATGACATATATAATGGAACGGGCGTCTAATAGGGGTGAGAGGAGGGGGGGGACAGGGGAAGCTGCTAAGGGTTGAGGGGGCCTGGCCTGCCTACCTGTAGAGCCGCTCCAAGTCCATCCCAGGGTAAATCACTAGGTGCTTCCCCACCACCACCAAAATTTTCATCCCCTTGCAGGTGCAGTTTTCCGCGACGTACATAAACTCAAGCTCCTCGAAGTCCTCGTACTCGTCGTCGTCCAACAGCCTCTGCGCCGGCCCCAGTCACTCAGTCCACCTCGAAACTCCGAAACCCACCTTGCTTCCGCACAGCACGCGTGGTTTTCTCGTGATGACATGCGTGCCCCTCTTTTCTCGACCGATATTATTACGCGGCACGATTGCGTGCCGGTTGATAATGTGTGACGGTCCGCCACGTTTACCGCCAGCTGGATGACCCGGCCGAGGCATCCAACGCGCGGGAACGGATTGCTAAGAAAAAAACACCAACGTACCTGTTGCATTACGGATGACTCGGCGGCCCAGGACCATGGCGCTAGCCAGGATGTCGCGTTTCCGCTACAGCCAACGGCGGTGTCGTCCATAGATGCGACTGTCCCGAAGAAGATGCGATACTCCGTGTACAGGTGGGGTGTCGAGCAGCAGAGAACCTGGACAGACCCGGTTCGTCCGGACCGACGGCTTGTCTTGTAGCAAAAAAATAGGCAGCAGAGAGCCTAAGACCGCCAATGCACGGTATTTATTACTGCTCAGCGCTGCGGGAGGAGGGCCCGGTGTAGTTGGATGCCTGCTGCGGTTCGGTGTCGTATGGTACATAGTACATAGCTATATTTGGCGCGGCGGTTTTTTTTTTTTTTTTTTTTTTTGCGCCCCCGGGATATGGGACTGGCAGGGAACCCGCACCGGCACCCTCTACAGGCGGCGTTTTGCAAGCATGACTGAGAGCAGAAGTTCGAAACAAACCTCAACTCATCATCGATCATGCTCCCGGGTAGGCGACGCTCGTGTGAGTGCATTAAGTACCATTGTACGAGAACCGTACCGTACTGCGCTAACCCCACACGAGGCCAGTGTTGGAGTTTCACCAACTAAAACCTTCCAGTGACATGCAAACAAACATGAATGCATTCCCGGCACTAACCAAGAAAGGTCTTTGGCGCGGCGGTATCGCTGCGGCACGCAAGGTTGGCTTCGTTCTTATCGGAGCATCCCGTCGGCAACATGCTGCGTGGCGCGCTGCCAAGTACAGGTACATTACCGCCTCAAAAGTCGGTATTCTAAGTGTGAATGCACACTATTCTTTTAGGCCGGCCACTAGTGGAATAGCCAAATAGTGCACACGTGACCAAGTTGCTGTACGGTACAGTACGTCATAGTACGTTTCTCGATTTCAAGCCATTCATCCAATCAGCACGAGTCGGCCTGGATGTATGGGTACTATCACGCTTTACTAAACGAATAGCGAATAGGGACCAGCAACTACAGTTAAGTACATGTGTGGACTATCGCTACTACACCAACTACGTGGAGGAGCTAACCCGCAAGTCGCTATGTGAGCAGACGAGAATCTTGCTGCCACACAGATGGTGCAATTTGTTTTAGAAAGGTATCTCGAAGTACGCTTCAAGATATTTTCGTTAGATTCGGCGTCGATCTACCTCTTGTTTGACCGAGTGGGCAAGTCAACAAGAGATAGAGTTTAGAAAATGCGCATGTCCGGATAGATCGCGCGCCTAGCGACTGCGTCCGCCGCTCAGTCCAACACAAACCGCGTAGGATTCCATGATAGTGATAGCGACTACGTGGTGAACATGTGGGGTACTAGCGATAGTCCCAGGATTCCTTCTTCTAGACGATGGCACGCCACTGATTTTGCGTTGTCCCGTTGCTGGCATCCCTCGTTGCTGTACGGGTACCTGTAGCAGTTGGTGAGCCAGCCCAAATCTATAGAGCGGTCGCTCAAACCCATAGCGGTCCGGTTGTATTTCGTTATTTGTGTTCGCCTGTATGTCGTGTATAATATTTGAAAAACGCTATACCTCCTATTCCGAATAGGAGGTATATTTGGTCATATTGGTAATATAGAGGTTTGAATTACAACCTTGCATTGGGAGCTCAGCAAGGCAAACTTGATGCGGACCTCCACACTTCCGCTTTGCTTGGCACGCCTTCGGTTCGGTCGGTCCATGACTATTATCCCTTCGCCATGGAGGGTGGGGGCCGGTTGGCGCTGATGGCGGTTGAGTTGGTCGATTGCTTGGCTATTTTGGTGGTTGTTCGTCGCTTCCCTGGCATGGGTGCTGCTGACTCTCGTTCCTTGCGCTCTTACAGTTATGTCCGTATGCAACATTTTGTTCGTCGATCTACTTCTTTTCCGTTTCGGCGTTTTTTGGGGGATGTGCGACGTGAATTCATGCAACGTCTTTTTGCTCCTCTTCATGGCACTCTGGGTTCCTATCTCCGCGACGCTTTTCGGGAGGGCATTGGTGGTGCTGTGGCATGCCTTCCTGTTCCTCGGGCTTAGGTTTTTTCCTCTTTTATTCTTTTTGCTTGGTGGCTTCCACTGCTTTTTCCTGTAAGATTTTTTTCGAAATTACAGGGCTAAATTACGAAGTAACCGGCGTTACCTCCGTTACAAGCGTTACCCCCGACGCTACATGTCCCTAACGGTTCAAGCGCCACGCGCGCACGGACAGTAAAATGTCCGCACACGTTTTGCCTTTTGCGAGAGCTATCGTTCACGCAAACGGCGTCGTGGCTCTTGCTAGCCACGCAAGGTGTTGATCACTTGAGTCTCCTTCACGACGCACGAAAACACACTCCTTGAGTTCCAATGGCAGACCGCCTGGTATTGCCAACTGACATCTACCCCGTTGCGCCCAGTGACGCGCCGGAACAGCAGCCGGACCATCTGCAATTGCTGACACAGATTGTAAAGCAATTAGCAGCCCATGTCGAAACTCTATCTGTCGCAGCCGCGCCAACAAAACACACTACTTCAACCATCCCCACAGCCGATTCCGACAGCGCTGCGGGTGGACGCCTCGAGCTCGACGCTCTACCAGCTGATAGTAAAAACACCCCACTATAGTACATCGACCCTAGAGAGTGGTCAGATTTCGCGTCTCGTACGTTCGCGGACTGCCTACCCCCCTCTGGCACAACAATCCCGTGCCTGTGGAACCCTCGACACGACGAGGCCGACAAATTTTTTACGGACAACGCGAGAATTTCCTCCCGCGACGAGTATCGACACATGCTATGCTATGGTGTGTTTGCGGCCGCCGCTAACGCGGCACTCGAAAATGCTATGGAAACGCTTCGCACGGTCACCTCTACCCCCGACGAAACAACCTACGCCTACTCCCTCGTCGACGCAGCGCTACGTACTAATCAAGCAGTGGCCTCAGCGGGGGAAGCGCGACTCACCTATATTAGGAGCTTCAAGGCCAAGAAGATTTTCAACGGAGAAGAACGCGTCGCGGAGCGTCTCGTCTATACACGTTGCTTCGACACAGTCGCCTCCGACCGTGGAGGCAACGTCGTCGACGGACTCGTGTCAGCCCTAGAGGACAAACGACTCGAAGTCAGCATCACAGAAGCTGCAAAAGCGCAAGCAGCTGCCCAATTCAAGGCCGACAAGCCTAGGCCAGACAGACCGGACATGCCGAACGACAAGCCGGACAAGCCGGACAAACCCAAGGCCAAGCCTAAGGACCGCACGGGCGGCCGCCCCCTCCCCTCTACCGACAAGGCACACAAGAAGACCGAGGCCGACAAGGAGGAATGACGGGGTGACCCGCAGCGCCGATTCTTGCACACCATATTCAAGCTACATGCGTCATCGCGTGCGGCGAAAATGGCAAGCCTGGAAAGATATCGGCGCGAGCGGACAAGTCTTACGGTGGATCCGGGAGGGCGTTACTATTCCCTTCCTAAACAACCGACCCCCACCCCCGTTCAACCAAGGCATCTCACTAGTAGACGCTACCCCCGAGCAACTCACCTTTGTCGAGGCCGAGCTCGCGCGCTTCGTGGAGACGGGAGCATGGGAACGCACCACCTGCAGCAAGTATGTATCCTGACTCTTCTTAGTCGCCAAGCCCGGCAACAATCAGTGGCGATTTATCGTCGACATGCGACACCTGAACAGCTTCTGCGTCAGAAAGCGACTACGGATGGAGTCTCTGCTAGGCGTACGCCATCTTACGAGAAAGGGCGACTACATGTTCTCCTTCGACCTCAGGGACGGGTTCTACGCGCTGGGCATCGTGCAAGAGCAGCGCGACTTCCTAACAATAAACGTTCGCGGCCAACTGTACCGACTTGCTGGCCTCCCGATGCGCAGGTCGCTCAGCCCTTACCACTTATACGCGTTTACGGACACATTCGTACGACACCTCCGACAACCATGCCCCGGTGGTTTTATGACACAGCAGGGGAAGCCTACACAACCCGACAGCGACAGACCGAGCAAGCGCTTCCTACGACACACGCGGTGGCGCAGAGCAGAAATCTTACCTTACGTGGACGACTTCCTCCTCTTCGCCGCCACTCGTGCGCTCGCTCTGGCGCTCCGGCAGCGCGTCAACCGCCTCCTCACCAGTCTCGGCCTTTTCCGCCACTCCTCCAAGGGTTTTTGGGAGCCGACGCAATACGGCCACCACTTGGGCATCGACATCGACACAGCTACATGTTACTTCTTCGCTCCAGCGGAAAAGCTTCAGAAGCTCGCCAGACAAGCTCGACACCTACTACAACGTGCAACAAGAAACAACACATGGCTACTTGTCAAGGAACTCCAGTCATTCGCCGGTCAAGCGCAATACCTTTTTCTTGCTATTCCGGCGGTACGATTCTTCCTACGCGAACTTAACTCCGTACTTGGCGACAAGTGGGGAGGCCGCGTCCGCCTCACCCCGCAGCTCAGTCGCGATCTACAGTGGTGGACACAAGTACCCAGCCACGCCAACGACAAGAACATACACCGCCCGGTCGAGTCAGCGTACATACACTGCGACAGTTCGGGATATTGTTGGGGGGCAGTACTGAACGGTAGACTCGAAGCGTGCGGCTTCTGGGGAATAGAGGATGGAAAAACAGCACATTACTTGGAAGGAACTGAAGGCCGTCCGTCTGGCCGTCCTCGGCTTCTTGCCACACCTGGCTGGCCGCGACGTCCTCCTCCACGAAGACAACCAGGCGGTCTGCCACGTCCAAGCCGGCCCGACGTCCCGCTCCCCGGAGATGATGACCGAGTTACGCCGCGTATGGTACCTGATGGACACCAACAACATCCACATTAGGCCCAAGTACATCCGTTCTGCGGCAAACACGTGGGCAGACAAGCTCAGCCGCCACCTCGACATCGACGACTGGCAACTCGACCCCTATGTGTTCCACGAAATGGACACACAATTCGGCCCGCACACAATCGACCGGTTTGCGTCGGCTCTCAACACGCTACTGCCCCGCTACAACGCGAACTGGCTAGACCCATCGTGCGAAGCCGTGGACGCCCTTCACCTCGCCGATGCGGCTTGGAAAGAAGAAAACAACTGGTGCAACCCGCCATGGCCCATGCTACCCAACCTCGCCTAGAAACAACAGCGGAGCGGCGCAGCAACTACGGTGGTCGCCCCCCGTTGGCAAGGAAAAGCGTGGCATCATGCCCTTACCGAATTGGCTTGCCACGAGACGGTCCTGCCGGCCCAAGCTCACTTGTTCCGTCCCGTGCGGCGGCATGGACGCGGTACAATCGGCAAGCCTCACTGACCCGTCACTGTCTTCCGGAATCCCTCCCGGCACGGTTGTACCTCCGCCAGGGCGCTATCAGTGCCACCCTGACCATGTTCAACACACGACACATCAGGCCAGCAGTCCAAGCGTACCCTACCCGAGCAGCAAAGATCCGGAGGTGGCAGGTGGCAGGCTGCAACAACCCATGGGCCGCCTCGATGCGCCCCTACATGTAACGCCTACTGGGCACTGTCAGCCTTGGAGCTAAAACGCTCGACTTACTGACCACCGCTTGGGCGAAAAGCACGCCCGACACGTACAACAGCGCGATAAAACCTTACTTCCAATTCTGCAAGGAGCAAGGCCTACCGCCGCTAGCCGCAACAACCGCTACCATGGCCCGCTACATCGCATGGATCGGGGAACGTGGCACCATTAAGGCTACTAGTCTACAGCCTTACCTTTCAGCTGTGAACGGTTTTTACAAAGACCGCGGCGCAAAACCAGTCGCACAAGGCAATTTGGTAGCCAAGGTCCGGCGGGGTCTCGCAGCGTCCTAAGTTTCCCTCCAGCCCAGCCGCACACGCATGTACCTCCAAGCATGGATTCTCGTATCATCGCTACGCCTGGCCAAGGACCTCCGCACACAACTGTTAGACACGTGGACTCAAGCTCAAACGGACCGCATTCTGCTGTTTAGAGCGTGTCTAGCGACAATGCTCTTGGCCGCATTTTTTTGTCGCGGTGGAGCGGGAGTTGAGTGTCGGTCTGGAGACCTGTTGTGTACTCCAACCGGCGGAATCCTCGTGTACCACGGAACGAGAAAAGGTCAACGGGGTACTTCCACGGAGCGAAAAGTCCTATGTGAACTACCGGCCTCGGCTCACCCGGACATCGCGGAACTACTACAGCTTTTCGACGCTGCCCGTACCAAGTTCTCCGCCGGAAAGATACCGGACAGACGCTTGCCATTCGTCTACGCGAACCTACGACAAACAGGAATGCGGACACCCTAACAGCTTGGCTACAACGAGTACTTCGTTCAGTACACGAGCAACCTCCGGACGGTTTCGCGTGGACTTCGCCCTCCCTACGAAAGGGTGCAGCTATTGCGGCGTATAGTATCGGTACCCCAATGCATAAGATCAAGTTCTTCGGCGGTTGGGCGCGAGAATCGGACGTAGTCCTCGACTACATCGACCCAACCGTGCTCCCGTGCCCATTAGCTTGGCAACTCTTTGCGTGGATGACCCCTAGCGGTGCCCGACCCAACGTGACACGCATGTCGGCGACGGATGGCATAAGTGAGCCCCAACACAGCTTAAATGGTCATATTGGTAATATAGAGGTTTGAATTACAGGGCTAAATTACGAAGTAACCGGCGTTACCTCCGTTACAAGCGTTACCTCCAAGCACCTCCAAGCTACATCTCCCTAACGGTTCAAGCGCCCACGCGCGCACGGACAGTAAAATGTCCGCACACTATATAGCGCACCAGCAGCTATTGTGTGTCCACCTTTTGCCTTTTGCGAGAGCTAACGCTCACGCAAACCCACCCACCCGATTCCCTCTCACATTGCGTGTAGGGTAGCCCAAGGGCCACCAATTCCAAATTCTGTAAGTGATCCACATCTTTGGCATAAGTGAGCCCCAACACGGCTTAAACGCGAATATACCTCCTTTTTTCTTTTTTCTTTTTTGCGCCCCCGGGATATATAGTCAGATTGGTTTTAAATCTAGAGGTTTGCAAAACTTACTTACATATGTGACAGAACGCAAACCTGAACGGTAAAGCGTTACTATAAAAGCGGCGCGTCTCACCCAGTCCTCGAGGTGACCCTCGAGGACTGAGGAAACGCCTAGCGCAACGCCCCATGCCCTGCCCCCAGCAGCACTAGCTAGCGGCAGCCCCTTAAGCCGGTGCAACCCCCGAGCACTGGCACTCTCTGCTTTGCGCTCGCCCATCTGGCTCGCGCAATTGCAGTCTCGACTCTCGTAGTCGAGCAGGGTGTCAGTTTTACATCGCCTCATGCGCACTCGACCGTCACGAGACACTTCCCCCCGTTCTAAGTCGCCGTCTAACATCATGCAGCCTGAGCCGTCGCCCTCCGCCCCCGGAGTCGACCCCCTCCCCTCTGTAATCGAACAGCGTACCTCCGAACAGATTCAAAGCGCGGTTTCGGCCCTCGAACTCCGATTAGCTGAGCAGATTCAGGCGTCTAACACCGCCTTACTAGTCCAGCTCGAACGTTTGACAGGCCCGGCCGAGCTTCCGAATCAACAGCAGTCCATTCCCCCTGACGCGACCATTGCGACTGAGGGTGGTAAAGCAGCCCCTGAGCAGCCTATCGACCTGCTGAACGACGACCCCGAGCTCCACGAGCCCGAGTTCGTCGATTTTGCCTCCTACGGTAAAATCATTCCGGCCGGTTTGGAGCGACCCCCTCGCGACATCGACGAACCTCGTCTGTGGACGCTAACGGACGACACGGCCCGCTTCCTCAACGACCGGAAATCTCAAGCGGGGTACGACGAGTACCTCCACATCGGGTGCTATGCCTTCTTCGACAGCTGCGCCAACGCGGCAATCAGCGAGGCTTTGGACACGCTGTCAACCGGACCTCCTCTACCAGCGGAGCAGGCGGCGGCCGTTGCCCTCATCCGAGCGGGTCATCGCACCCACACAGCGACGGAGGAGGCCGCCCGTACTCGACTGGGCTTCCTCCGCCTCACCAAGGGCGGACAAACGAGCTCGGATTCGGACCGAGTGTTCGCAGAACTTGCCCACGAGCGTTTCTGCCGCCCACGCCCTACCGCGGTCTCGAGCGCACTGGACGAGCTACGCCAAGCGTTCGTCGATCGGACCCTCGAAGTCAGCCTACATGCCGCCAGCAAAGCAGCTGCTGGAGCAGCGTTCGCTCGAGTCACGCCGGACAAGCCACCCGGACAGGACGCCAAGGCCAAGAAGGCAGCCGCAGACAGGCGGAAGGCCACAGCAGCAGCAGCGGCGGCAGCTGCGGCCGGAACTAAACCCATCGACGGAGCGAAGACCACCAAAAAATGATGGTGTGACCCGCCGCTCCGATTCCTGCTCCCCGTCCTCCAACTACATGCGTCACCGCGTGCGGCTAAGATGGCGGGAGTGGGAGCATATCGGCGCGAGCGGTCAAGTCGTGAACTGGATCCGCCATGGCGTGCGGGTCAAGTTCAAAAACGGCCTACGTCCACGGCCTTTCAACCACGGTGTGTCCATGAAGGACGCCACCCAACCTCAACTCGACTTCCTAGCCACGGAGCTTCCACGCTTCGAGGCCTGCGGAGCCTGGGAGCGCGCCTACAACACCCGCTACGTCTCCCGCATGTTTCTCGTCCCCAAGCCCGGCGTCAACAAATGGCGCCTTATCATCGACCTCCGCGAGCTCAACAGCTATTGCGCAGAGTTCAAGATGTCGTGCGAGACCCTCAAACACTTACGCCACCTGTCCCGCCCGGGCGACTACTTCGTCTCCCTCGACCTAGCGGACGGCTACTACACGCTGGGAATCAGAGAAGCCGACCGAGATTTCTTCACGGTCAACTACCGCGGCGAGCTCTGGCGCCTCGCATGCCTTCCGATGGGCTGGTCGGGGTCAGCTTACTATTTTTGCAAACTGACCCAAGTGTTCACGAATTTTCTGCGACGGGCGCCTACCCCGATGACCGCCAACTCCACGACGCCGTACAAGCCGTCTCGACGTTTCCTTCGCAACGTCCGATGGCGAGGAGTACGACTGCTACCCTACATGGACGACTTCATGTTCATGGCCAGCTCGCACGACGCAGCGCTACTGCTACGCGACCGCGTGGAGACCCTGCTCGACCGACTCGGCCTCAAGCGCAACCCCGACAAAGGCTTGTGGCATCCCACCCAAGTCGGCACACACCTAGGCATGACGGTCGACCTCAAGCGCGGCGAATTTCGAGCCCCGACCGACAAGCTACAGGCTCTGGCGAGACAGGCCTCTGCGTTACTCGGCCGCGCGGCTACCACAGCTCGGTGGCTGCCCGCCAGACAACTTGCAGCTTTCGCGGGAAAAGCGCAATTCCTCTACCTCGCCATCGCCCCAGCCCGCTTCTTCCTACGCGAACTACACTGCGTCTTGGCAACGCGAAACGGATGGGGCGGCCGTGTCCGGATGACGCACCAATTGCGACGCGACCTCGAATGGTGGCGCACGGTGCCCGATCAGCACAACGGCCGCTCTATCTACAAACCAATCGAGACCGCGTACCTACACGCGGACTCCAGCGGTTACGGGTGGGGCGCCGTCCTCAACGACAACCCTGCCTACCAAGCCCGCGGTTTCTGGTACGACGACGACCGCCACCAACACATCACATGGAAGGAGCTCCGCGCCGTTCGTCTCGCGATCGAGTCCTTTTTGCCACAACTCCGAGGCCGACACGTCCTACTCCACGAGGACAACACAGCCGTCGTGGCTACGCTCTCCAAGTTGACTACGCGCTCTCCGGTCATGATGACCGAATTACGCCGGCTCTGGCACTTGCTCGACGTCAACGACATCCGCATCCGGCCCCGCTACATCCGATCGGCAGCGAACATCTGGGCCGACAGCTTGAGCCGGGAGCTCGACCGCGACGACTGGCAGCTAAACCCTCGGATATTCGACTACCTTCAGTCCACGTGGGGACCACACTCCATCGACCGTTTCGCGTCAATGGAAAACGCTCAGCTCCCGCGTTTCAACGCCCGATGGCGCGACCCCAAATGCGAGGACGTCGACTGTCTACACCTTCCGGACACCGCATGGCAACGCGAGAAGAACTACTGCAACCCCCCATGGTCAGCTCTTCCCGACCTATGCGCAAAATTACGCCAATCAGGAGCAGCGGCTACCGTCATCGCCCCGTACTGGCCCCACACACCGTGGTTTCAAGACCTCCACAGCTTGGCCACCGAAACTATTCACTACCCCCCATCGCGAGACCTGTTCTTCCCCGGTCGGCACGGCTCGCGCGAGGGGGTCGGACGACCAGGATGGAGCGTCGTGGCCTTTCGACTGCCACGCCGGCCTGGCTACACACTCGCAGGGGCGCAATAGGACGCACGCTACGGACAACCAACGCCAGCCTCACGGACCTCCGCGCAATGGTCACTCAAGCGCGCAAGCCCTCGAGGCCTGCCCGCTACACCTTACAGGCACCAGACGCACACGCTCCGTGGACTGCTAGCATGACTACCGGACTGCGGAACCTATTGGGCACCGACCTCGTCGGTACCACTGCGCTACACCTGCTAAGCAGCTCCCTAGCCCCGACCACGTACGCCAACTACGACAGCGGCTTGCGTCAATTTGCCGCGTTCTGCCACGAGGAAAATATTCACCCGCTACAAGCTACTACACAATCGGTCGTTCGCTACACGGCCTGGTTGGGCCTGCAAGGTACTGTCGCTGCCGCATCGCTACAACAGTACTACTCAGCAATCAACAAGTTTTTCCGCGACCACCAACAGCAGCCGATCGCAGTCGGCGAACTCTTGGCCGACGCGCGTCGCGGACTCGAGATGCAACAGCAACGACTACAGGCCGCGGACTCGCGCCTACCGTTACCAGCTCCTCTGGCCCTCTCGCTACTCACCGCTGCCGCTGAGCTCAGTACGCACCTCCAGTGGACTCCTACTTCCCGCCACCTCATCGCGCGTTTTCGAGCGCTACTGGCAGTTTGCACTAACTATGCGTTTTTCTGCCGAGCCGAATCCGGAGTACGGTGTTTGACACACGACCTCGTCGTCGACCGACCTTCACAGAAAATCTGGCTTTTCATCCGCAAGGCTAAAGGCGATCAGCGGCGCAGCGCGGCCGACAAGCCTATCCTCGCTATCCCGACTACTGCCAATCCGGTGCTAGCCGACCTACTGGAATATTATTGCACGCAGCGGACCGCCTACTGCAAGGAATTCTACAACAGCCCCCCCCCCCCCGCCGCAATATGGAGCTTCGTACCTTACGAAAACTCCAGCGACTGGCAAGCAGCTGCAACACTCTCCGCCTGGCTCCTCGACGCATGCGACGCCGTCGGCGCCACACCTCCGAGCGGTTTTAAATGGACATCGCACAGCCTACGCAAAGGTGCCGCCTCCGCCGCTAGTTGCATCGGGACCCCACTCCACGTCGTCAAATACATGGGTGGTTGGGCCAAAAACAGTTCTGTCACAGAAGGGAAATACATCGACCCTACCATGACCCCATCTCCAGCGGCCTGGCAGTACTTCGGCTGGCTCGTCCCCTCCAAACCGCTTCATCGAGACTAGGCTGCGCAAACCTCCGGTTTATTACATACTGGCAAAACGTGCCCTCGGGTAAATAGTCAGATTGGTTTTAAATCTAGAGGTTTGCAAAACTTACTTACATATGTGACAGAACGCAAACCTGAACGGTAAAGCGTTACTGTAAAAGCGGCGCGTCTCACCCAGTCCTCGAGGTGACCCTCGAGGACTGAGGAAACGCCTAGCGCAACGCCCCATGCCCTGCCCCCAGCAGCACTAGCTAGCGGCAGCCCCTTAAGCCGGTGCAACCCCCGAGCACTGGCACTCTCTGCTTTGCGCTCGCCCATCTGGCTCGCGCAACCCACCCACCCATCCCTATCTATTATTTGCCTGGACCTATAGCTCGTATCGCTTCGCGATTTATTTATTACTAATAATTCCGACGTGTCAGTACGTTTCGGTACTGTATAGTAATACGTACCGCTATCGCTATTCCGCTATTCCTCTAGTGGCCAGCGGTATGCATAATCAAAAATTTCTTACAAGAAAAAGCAGTGGAGGCCACCAAGCAAGAAAAAGAAAGAAAGGAAGAAAAAACCTAAGCCCGAGGAACAGGAAGGCATGCCACAGCATCAGCACTGCCTTCCTGAAAAGCGTCGCGGAGATAAGAACCCAGAGTGCCATGAAGAGCAGCAGAAAGATGCCCAGCGGTATGCATCGAAAAATAAAAAGTGAAAGTTCAATTTTTTGTGTGTTTGAAATATGGGCGGTACGGGGACACTTTAAATTTGAGCTGGTTTTCCCCGTTATCTCCCAAAACTTCGGAGAATCAATCTATTCTCCTGATTATGGGGACATTTTCAGGATGTTCAGCCAATTTAAGGTTGTTTCCCAGCTTACCCAAAACACCCCGAAACATCCACTAATCATGAGGTATTTATAATTTGAGCTTGTTTCCAAGCTTTGACGAGCAAGTTGTTACCCGATTAGTGTTGTAAATTAATTAATCGTTAAAAGCAATTTCCCGAAGCTTTATTGTTGGAGAATTACGGGGACATTTTTTGCCCCCAACCGATTTTCGCCGCCCATCGCAGTGCTCATAAGGTGTCCATCGCGACATCTGACCCTCTGTGATCCTAATCACCACCCATATTAGATGGCTATCCCTTTCCCCTATTATCTCATATGTCTTCTCGAATTGTAAAAAAGATAGCTCTCTACTCGATTCCACGTGCGACACCGTCACGCCGTTTTTGCGAATCTCCGCCCCGGTAGTATGCGCATTTTCCCGCCCTATTACCGTAAGCAGGGGTAATTCACTCACACTCTTGTCCGCTATGGTCCATAGTTTTTCGCCAACACGTTTTTGCTAAAATCAAGGCGCTTTTTCTCCCCGTTGGTCGCGGACACCTCCATTGGCGTGTCGGAATTATCATTTTGGATCAAATCGCTCGGCATCGACAAATCGTCGTCTATGATATCGACGAAATGGCCCTCAATCGAGTACATGATGATGGAGAGACTGGGAACACTCGCAAGGTAGAACTCCCGCACCTTCGGTGTTGTGTAGCTCCTGGCCGGCTGCGGCCCCGCCGTGTTACCGCGGGCATCGATACGTTCCACCCAAGAGTCGTGGGTCCCGTCTCTAAGCCCGTCCACCGTGACGACGCCATCCAAATACCTGTTGAGGCCAGTAGCGTGGTCTTTCAACGACGAGTTGAGCACCGCCACGGTGGTGTTGGTGTACTCCGCCGGCACCTCGTTGTGACGACTACAGTCCTGCAACAGTACATTGCAGGACATTGTACATGTACTCGTTACTAATTCCAATTCGTGCTTTTCCATCGGACGGACGTACAAACGTGGGTACGTCGCTACTGCAATATTCATAAGGGTGCTTATGCTACAGTACAACCAATACCTCCCGGTACGTACAGATACGCACACTTAATTTAACTAGCCAGATGACGCGCCTAAGCGAGTTCTTCGATGCAGAAGGAGCCGCGTCGTGAAACCCAATGCTAGGCAGGCCGCGTCTCTGGACAGATGACGTCGGTTAGACAGCCCTAAACGCCTTACACGTAAGCGAAGCAAGCAGGCGTAAGCTATCTGGGCAGAACCTATTTAAGCCCACTGCAGTAGAGGGAGGTGACAGAACCATTCAACAATTCCATTGTTCACTTACAACATATACTGCTTAAGTACAACAGTGAGACATCTTTCACTAGCATCTCTCGACAACAACATCTTGCCATCTTGCAACGACAGAACTAGACAGATTAGAACTGATTTGTGCTAGCGTTTAGCTTGAGGAGGCTAACCGCAACATCGTCGACGGTGTTGCGGTAAAGTTGTACCTCGGT
This sequence comes from Tetraselmis chui, assembly GCA_026401115.1. Taxonomy (NCBI): domain Eukaryota; kingdom Viridiplantae; phylum Chlorophyta; class Chlorodendrophyceae; order Chlorodendrales; family Chlorodendraceae; genus Tetraselmis; species Tetraselmis chui. Next base: position 63,848 of record JAPMLY010000680.1, read on the forward strand.
GACTCCACTCATTTTGGATTAGAGTAAGATTTTTCGATGCACCCATGAATATTCGGTGCGTTCTCCTCGAGCCGGTTCATCTCCGTTGACATATGCCGGATGAAATCCCCCTTGAACGCGTACTCGGCATCTTGCAGGTGGCGCAAGGTGCATTATGTGTTGATGTCCCGGACCACCTCGCCGAACCGCGACGCGTAGTCATTGTGGCGCTCCGCTTTGTTAGGCCATTCAAATCCTCTGTTCATAGCCGCCACGGACCCGCTGAATAGGGACAGACAACCGCTAACGATCGCGGGTATCCCGGTGGTAGCCGAAGGCTATCCGATGCCGTATGAGAGGTTCAAGCAACCGACTCCGAGGCCTAGCGCGAATGTCATGAAGAGAAACATATCCGCACGACCCTTGAAGAGGGAGTGCGCGGCTTGGTGCATGCGCTTAAATATTTTCGCGTGCGTACGCCTCTTCTCGAGCAACGGGTTGTCCACGTGAACGGCAATGTCACTATCACTCATCTTTGCTATCATCGGAGAAAAAGCCTCCTCGGCATTGTGTCAACCCCGCTAACGTCAAGTCTTGTATTCACCCGGGGGTCTTTCGCTGTGTTCCCGATGCTATTTTGCCGGATGCTCGTGGTGAAGCCGAATAGGTAGTTCCACGGCGGGAGGTAGGTGCCTAGGTGGTTATATCCGGCCGGCTCGTGTCCGACAGCCGCAGATTTGTTTCGACGAATGGCATTGTGTGTTACTACGTGTCGAAGAAAGAAAGTGTGATTGTGACGCTGAAGGCGTCGGCGGGGCTGACCTCGATCGAGCTCTCCGCCAATTCCGGGGGTGTAGTGTCCTCGTCAACGTCGAGGATACCACCGGTTTCAGATTGTTCTGGGAAGATTTCCACATAGCTCTCATGTAGCCCCTCGCGCAGAATACTTCCGGGGAATTTCGCCGTTCCAAGTGTGTAACGGAAAGTCATTCTTCGTCGGGAATTTGATAGAAGGTGAGACATAATACGTACGCCGTTGCCTCGTTGTCGGCAAGCTCACTGAAGCGCACCGCGGTCCGTAGGTGCAGATAGATCTCGACCACATTGTCAAGAGGTTGACGGATTGGAACCCCCATCGTGTCCGTATCCACCCCTTTCAGGGTGAGCTTTTGTCCGACGTAGCTCAACGCGTAGTCTTGCACTTGTGAGCCTGGGAGATATCCGAGCACGCCCAAGCCTTGATACGGGTCGTCGACGAAGGTTTTGCTCGTGATTCCAAGCCCGGACGTTTGCGATCCGTTGAGGTAAGTCAAAGAGCAATGCGAGACCGCGACTTGCCACTTTGTGTCGTCGTTGCGATCCGTCCGGAACGTGCGGTAGTCGACGGGGACCCTTTCGTTTGGTCCACGTACCATCATCCACACGTGAAAGAAGGGAGGATACAAGCATCGTTTTGGCTCCTCGACCAAGAACACGAGGCTGAAAGTGCGTTCATTTATAAAAGTCGTGGGTTTTTGTCGAAGGGTGACACGGAAATGCCATCACCGGGAATCGAACCAGGCACCTCCGTGTCCTGAGTCGTACGCCGTAACCAAGTACCGCGCCGAAAAGTCGGTACCCGTTGGGGATATATTTCATATATATACCCCCAACTGCCCGAGCAACGGGCTCCCGCAGTACACCCACTATTGGCGAGATAGTAGGGCCAAGACTCCCCCGGAGTATAACGTACGGATGTGTCCATTATCATGCCCACCACGGGGATCTCACAACAATCCCCCTAATGGACACCATCCCATCGACTCCGGTCAAACCCTACAAACCCGCGTCATACGCGGAGGGCCCATAACCTTTCAAAGTTGAGGGGGCGATGAGGAATGCTTACACTCGGTGATTGACACTGCATGTCATCTCACCCTCAGCAAGTGCCTAGCACTTGCCTATCACAGGACACGCACTCACCTTGTGGTGAGCACACGCCAACATACATTCTGAGCCTTTAGATGATATCTAACGCTCAGCAACTTGCCACCATCAGCAACCTAATCTTCTCTATTGTTGATTGGCTTATCATCTTATTGTGCTGAGTCACAGTCGTACTATCACGATGCTACTTGACCAACATTGCTGTGTAGCAACTTGATTACCACACAAAACCATGTCTCGCAACAGTTTCCATAGAAGCACGACTTGTATGAGCTTTGTTAGGCCTTGAAGAAGGTAGAAAGACATATATCTCCACGGACCATGCGAGAACCGTCACAAAATCCAGCGCACGTGTTGCTTTGCACGTACGCCGTATCTGCCATTTCACCAAAGACATTCCCGCCACGCCAAGATTGTAAAAGAGCTAGAACTGAATCGTTGTTCGTGGGGTCCCAGCTCTTGTAAGAATTTGACTGTTGGATACATGGGGAGCACGACATGATTGAAAGCGGATCGGGTTCCACGCCTTTCAAGCCGGTGATCGGTGTGCACCACTCGAGTGCAAAGCGAGCTTGGAGCTGTCCTTAGAAACCGGATCCATTTTGAAAGACTGGCGTGCGGACGGTGAAAGAATACCCTTCTCCGCTTATGCGCTCTTGTGAGCTAACGACAATTCTGCGACGCTCGACCATTTGCTAGTATGGAGTAACATGTTTAGTACGCCACGTTCACGAGCCCGTCGGCCCCGATTACAATGAAGCTGTCATAGTGGGAAAAGACGTCGATAGTAAGACTTGATGTGAGCCGCGCGTTGAATTGAACAATGAGGTGAGATACATGTGTCGACTCGTCTACCCCATTCTGCGCAAACATGCTTTTGTGGCTCTGACTTTCTAGATCACACCCGATGAGGTACTTTCCCTCTCCCGCTGTCCAATCGGTAATTGTTAGCGGGCCAATGTGATCGATAGCACCGTAAGCGTGAAACCTCGGCCCATGCTTCCAAATTGCCTTCCACTGGCTTAGATGAAGTAAGGACGCCACTTTTTCACAAACATCGCCTCTACTTTCTTTCAGCCGTGACACTTCATTCTCAGCTATTCGACACTTGATTTCTGTCTCGGCGCGCCCTTGGTCCGCCCTTTTGGTTGTCGACCATCACCCGCCATTATCTCTACGGCCTCCTCCGCACTAGCTACCTTTTTGCGGAGCTTTCTGACTTGGGAATGAAAATGGTACACGGTTGTTGTTTCACCGATTCTCGCGCGGACATGGTCAGCGCAGGATGAGATAATGATGGCGCCGCGCCTGCGCGCCACTGCTCGCCCGCCGCGCTCTCGCCGCCCTACACTAGCACGCGCGTTACTTGATGCAAGTGACATGTATGCATCCGCCGCGAGATCCCTCGCCGCCCGTAGTATGTCTGCCGCTCGCTCCTTTTTAGACTTAAAGCCGCCTGCCATACTCACTTTCGTGTTTGTGAGAAATGTTGTGTCACTGGTAGCGCGACATGCCGATATATACTGTAACAATGGCGACACCCATCGAGCATATGAAGCACCACCCGCGACAAATAGAGCAACCACGAGGGCGCACATGGCTCTCACGGCGTATGCACGACCCTAAGTATGCGTTGTGGGGTTTGTGGGGCGCTCGGAGGTGATAAAAGCAGCTGTCGGTGTGTTACAATGTACGCGTTCGCTAAAATATCTGATAAAATAAATGAAAACTGCGTTGTGCACATCCGCAAGCTTATGGGGGAGATCTGCAACGCCCTTGTCACCGGAACAACCACCATCTGGGAGGACAATCAAAGCGCTATCTCGTACTCCTTGATGAATGCCTTGGTTAGCGAGAAGACCAAACACAACGGTCTAAAGTGGCACTTTCTTAAGGACCACGTGGAATAGGGGACAATCATATAAAGGTATCTCCCCACTGACCAAATGGTGGCTGGCATGTTCACCAAGCCACAACCAAAACTTGCACTTACAAGACATCGAAGTGCAATCTTGGGAGGAACAAACCCAATGCAAGTACGCAACGCTTCATCCCGTAGCTACCTTCAAGGGGAGTGTGGTAAATATTATCTTCTAGTTATTAGTTGCGGATAGCTATTACTATAAGATATTCTGGATATGACTAGTACATGTCTAGATCGGACACACCGATACTTTGTTTGATTCGGTATAGATGAGTTGTCGCTAGGCAATCGTGGGACGAACATACCCAATGCAACGCATCATCCCGTAGCTACCTTCATGGGGAGTGTTGTAAATAATACGACCTTCTAGTTATTAGTCGCAGATAGCTACTGTAAGCTATTCTAGATATAACTATTATATGTTTTTTTCGGCGTTTTTTGGGGGATGTGCAACGTGAATTCATACAACGTCTTTGTGTTGCTCTTCATGGCACTCTGGGTTCCTATCTCCGCGACACTTTTCAAGAGGGCAGTGATGATGCGGTGGCATGCCGTCCTTTTCCTCGGGCTTAGGTTTTTCCCTCGTTTCTTCTTTTTGCTTGGTGGCCTTCAATGCATTTTCTTGTAAGAAATCATCGCTACTATTATATGTCTAGATCGGACACACCGATACTTTGTCTGATTCGGTATAAAGCTGTCGCTAGGCTACAACTCACTCGCTTCTTATGTCTCGACACTACGCCTCGGGCTCGTTGTCTCAAGGATTGTCCTACTTGCGTGACAGTGAATGTTGCTATGTATGCGTTAGTTACCTTCCATTCAAAACATGTCTGCACGGTTCAACACGTTTCCCCGGTTTTTTCTAGTCTAGGACACGGGGCCATGTCCGGAAAATCAGCCATCGGCCGTACCCTCCTCCCACTCATCGCGCGTCCGTCGAGCACCCTTGTTTCGAGTGCAAGCCTTCGCGATGATCCTGGCTCGCATTCCCTAATATTAGGTGTACATGTGACGAGTACAGTCATGCAACATTACTCGATCAACGGAATTTTGCTAAACGCCGACTTTCCTTGATCGCGGAGTTTGGGAGGCTTAACGTACCGTCTCTCGAGCTCGATGTTCAACATACTCACTATGCTTCATTGTATGCGACCCTCGTGATAGTTGCATACGATTCCGAGTCTTTAGGTCCTATGTACGGTCTTATCCGCTGGGAACTACTCCATGTTGCTACTTCTACTACTCTACCGTGGGCGGTTCAATTGCGCAATTCGCATGTTACGATATCCGATATGTATCCTCCGGCGGCGCAGCGGCGGTGGCCCCGGAGGGGATGCGCTCGCAGTCCTGCTGGCACTCACTCCCACCTCCACGTTGTTGTAAGTAATTCCTAATGTAGACTAGTTACAGAGAGCTAATGTATGCTCTGATAGAAGTCCTTATGTACAGGACATCATCTAGAGTGCCTGAGCACGATATCACGAACTAGCGTATAGACAGCTAACAGCTATAGCTGAAGTCACTTCTCTTGTCTCAACACCAGCCGTCACCCAAGGCTGGTTGTGTAGCGTACCTGTAACCAGCACACCGCAAGTTACAGTGTCTTCCTTATCGAACCGTGCATATCACGTTCAACAGGTTATGGAGCCCTCCACCTGAAGGATACGCGAGACAGCAGTGTCATTCGGCGTGCAACTTGGAAACTCGCTCGAAGGCAACGCCAACCATATTTTTTGAATAATAATACTTTACACCTTACTTTATCTTTACTTTTATTTCTTCACTTTTTAATTCTGTTCTCCGGAACAATCCCGCTACCTTCGGACCTACTCTAGCCTACTACGGCTATATCCTACTCTACGCCTCGACGACCTAGCCAACCGCACAAGCGCACTCGCTTGTGCGGACAGGGTGCATACAGGTCCAAGCTGGAGTGGGGAAGGGGGGAGCATTGTGAGGGTGAATACCCATACACAGGGTGCACGACAACATCAGCCGTAACTTAGCGCAGCGGACATATACACCTGCCTGTTATTGCCTCGGCTGTCACTGTGCCCCACATTGGGTGGAGGATACGGAAAAGGTGCATTGAGACACCCCGGGGCATCATGCCGAGGGGTCGGCGGGCACCAGGCCGTCTCTTTGTATACCGCTGTTAGGCACAGTTAACGCTAGTGAATTTTTTCACTGTCCTGTTGGATTCTTGTTATTTCTTGGAATGGCGCCAAAATCAAAACCGGCACCTGCGGCATCGACAGACGACACGGCTGGAGACTCCAGTCAGTACGACACACAGTCGTCTGACTCGGCCAGCGACAGCATTCGCCTGGTCATGGAGCAACTGCAATTGCTTCACGCCCGTATGGACGACCAGGCCCGGACGCAGTCGGAGCTACTCCGTCGAGACGCACTGCGCGACCACCCGGTCGCTATCGACTCGGGGGCGCACCCACCTGTGGACGGCTCATACAGGCCTACTGGCGCCTTCGTGCCTGCTCCAGTACACGAGCCGACCCATTTTGGCACCGCCAGTCGTCGACACACGATCGACCCGGGATTTGTTGCCATGACGGTTGACTGGGGTAATAACTTCGATAGTGACTCGTTCTCTCGGTCTTTTCGTTTGGAAGCTCCGCTAATGCCCAAGACGGGGGAATTTAAAACATGGAAGCGCGACTTTCTGTCGTTCTTGTCTATCAAGGGGGCCGCGCTGATTCCTCAGCTGGCTCTGTCCTCCTCCGGTGTTCCCCTGAACCCAATCGCTCAGCGGTTCGCGCACGCCATGCTCGTTCAGTGCTGCAGACATAATAAAGCTGCTGCACAGTATTGAACCATGCAAACACAGTTAGTGTGGAAGATAACGTACGCAAACGTAGTTACAGTCACAGTCCCGCAAACGGAACAGTTAAGGCGACAACCAGCCTACAGGCGTGGTGTCGGGACAACAGAAGTGAGAGAGCTGTAGCCTAGCGACAGCTCTGTACCGAGTCAAACAGTTTATCGGTATGTCCGATCTAGACATGTACTAATCATATCTAGAATAGCTTACAGTAGCTATCTGCAACTAATACGTATGCGGTATTACTTACAACACTCCCCCTGCAGGTAGCTACGGGATGGAGCGTTGCATTGGGTCTTGTCCTCCAATGATCGCACTTCGGTGTCTTGCAAGTGCATGTCTTGGGAGGAGTTTGGTGAGCATGGTAGCGTCGGCAAAGCCTGTGAGTTGGAGGCTGTGGTCCAGGCCCCCCCCCAACGTCAGGCGCATGTGAATGGTGCCATGAAGGGAGCGGAGGACCTTTTGCAGAGCGCGCCAATGTGCCTCTGTGGGTGAGGCTTGGGCGGAGCCAAGGATGCGCAAGACCGGGGAGACAGCGGGGCGCGTGCAGACGGGGGCGTAGTGGGGGCCGCCCAAGAGACTGGGGTGGACATCTGGGTCAAAGTCGGGGGTTGCGTGTGTCGGTCGCCCGATGACTATGGGGTCAACGGTCGGGCGACGACGGCCACGGGAGGTGTGGTCGCCACGCTTGGCTTGGGAAGAGTGATGTCCATGGAAGGGTAGAGGTGGGCCACCCGGAAAGGGAGAGCGGCCAGCCATTGGGGACGGCGGGGCGTACGAATTCGGGTGGTCACGGGAGGGGAGGACGCCGTGAAAGGGCGCCTCCGGGATGAGAGGTATGGGGTGGTGAGGAGCATATCCAACGGGGGGGTGGGGGGGGGGGGTGGCGAGAGTTGTTTAACCGCGATGTTGTGATGGGAGGGGTCGCTCTGTAGGATAGAATCAGCCGGGGGGTATTGGGGGGGTGGTTGCAAGTGTTCACCTACGAGTTCGGGGCGCGAGGGCTCGCGGTGCGCATCGGGGCGGCGTTGTGCGACGGCGGGGTCGCCAACAGGAGCTGCAGCGGTAGCAGCAGACATGGCTGACTGTGCGTCCTGTGGGGCGTAGCCAGGCTGAGGATGCACAAGCAGGGGGAGGGTGTGCACGACGTGGCTGTCCCGAAAGTGTCCGAGGAGAGCATCGTGGCGGCGCCGAGTGACAGGGGGGTGCGGAATAGCACTCGCAGCAGCAACAGCATCCTCGGCCAACTGCGAGTCGAACCGAGCTGTCAAGTGTGCCACTTGCGCAACAAGCAGCACGAGGGGATCCGGGGGGTGTTCGAGGGGGGGGGTGTGCACGTGGTGGCCCTCCGGAAAGTGTGCGAGGTGAGCGACGTGGCGGCGCTGAGCGACATGGGGGTGCGGATTAGCACCCGCAGCAGCAACAGCACCCGTGGCCGACTGCAAGTCGAAACGAGCTGTCAAGCGCGCCACTTGTGCAAAGATCAGCGCGAGAGTATCCGGGGGGTGTTCGAGCGGGAGGGTGTGCAGGTGGTGGCCGTCCGGAAAGTGTGCGAGGTGAGCATCGTGGCGGCGCTGAGCTACAGGGGGGTGCGATATAGCACCCGCAGCAGGAAGAGCAGCAATGGCGGCCGACCGCGAGTCGAGATACGCGTCAAGGCGCGTCAGTTGCACACGCAGCAGCTCGAGAACACCCTGGGTGGTATGGACAGTGCTCTGCTGAGAGCCTGGGTCAGGGGAATGAACAGGTGCAACAGGCGGGTTTTTTTGCGCCATTTCGACAGAGGGCGAAAAAGAAAGAGCAGGATTAAAAAACAGGCAGCGGTAAAAACCGCTAGCCGGACTCGTGCCTAACAGCGGTATGCAAAGAGACGGCCTGTTGCCCGCCGACCCCTCGGCCTGTAGCCCCGGGGTGTCTCAGAGCACCTTTTCTGTATCCTCCACCCAGTGTGGGGCACAAGTCGAGGCCAAGGCCAGGACAGGTGGAGCGCTGCGCTGATGGCCTAGTCGATAAGCTAATATGAAAATAAAAAAAAGGTAAGCTACGGCTAGCGTGCAACCTGTGGATGTGTATTCACCCGACAGTGCACCCCCCCGTTCTCCAGCTTGGACTTGTGTGCACCCTGTCCACACACGACGAGTGCGTCGGTGTGGGTGGCTGGCGATCTCCGGCGGGTGGCTGACTTAAGAGGGTAGTGGCGGGTTTTAAAATCGCAGTTTATACTGGCGATACCGCCGACTACAAGTTGAAAGTACTAGGTGTCTATAGAAACTTGCCTTCTGCGGGAGAGCTGTCGATCGCAGCTCGCCGAACCAGGTTGTCGCGCGTGAGTGACGTGAGGCGGGGGCCCATAACCTATTGAACCATGCAAACACAGTTAGTGTGGAAGATAACGTACGCAAACGTAGTTACAGTCACAGTCCCGCAAACGGAACAGTTAAGGCGACAACCAGCCTACAGGCGTGGTGTCGGGACAACAGAAGTGAGAGAGCTGTAGCCTAGCGACAGCTCTGTACCGAGTCAAACAGTTTACCGGTATGTCCGATCTAGACATGTACTAATCATATCTAGAATAGCTTACAATAGCTATTTGCAACTAATACGTATGCGGTATTACTTACAACACACAGGCAATCGCCAGTGTTCCAGCTGGACGCCCGAGTGCGGAACAGCTGCCTAGGAATTGCTGTGCGAGAGACTGGACGCGCAGTCCATATCCCGCACATTGTCGCTTTTGGACCGTATTATGGTGCGTCAAGCTTCCGGACAGTCTGTCTCTGCGTACGTGCACGCAATAAAGCAGCACTTTGATGAACTAAACGAGTGCCTGCAACTGAAGGATGGTTCAGCTGCGATTCACCCGCACGTGCTCGCTCTGGTCCTGATCCGTGGCCTTTCTAACGTTGGGCAGTATGGGCAGGCTAAACAGTGTGTCATTAATGCCTTTGACACCGACTTTATCCTGTCCGCCGACAAGGTAATGAGCAGCATCATTCATCAGGCGCAGAACCTGGACGCTGACGTCTCTAGTCATCCTCACAGTGCTGCTGCGGGACATCCAATCAATGCCTTCCTTGCGGATCGGAAACGCCAGGGTGGCCGTGGCATTGGCGGTTGGACCTCGGACAAGAAGAAGTCCAAGGTTTCCATGAAGTGTGGGGCCTGCGGGGACCCAAATCACGTCTAGTCTACCTGCAAGGCACCAGATGCTGATGTCCTCCGATGGACACTGGCCAAACGCAAACAGATTGCGGAGAAGTACGCCGGATAGCCACCTCCCACGGCTCACCTCAGCGACCTACCTGCTGAGGGAGATACTGAAGCGGGGGATGCTGCTGCTGAGGACACACTGGAATATGACATGCAGGACGAGTACGACGACACAGAGGTCGGTACATCCTTTGCCTCTGTTGCTTTCGCGTCCGCTACAGCTCCTGTTGCTGATCTCTCGGATTACTGGGTTGTTGACTCCGCTTGTTCTGTTAACTTAACGTCTTTTCGATCGGATTTTTCGGAATTTCGTCCCTCGACCCGCAACAGCACTGTCGGTGGTGTCGGTGTCACAGTCCAGGGCAGTGGAACCGTTCGCATTCCCATTTGTCTGATTTCTGGTCGAACAGTCTTTCGGCGCGTTCATGCACTCTATACCCCTGATCTGTCATCTCGGTCTGCACAGCGTATCAGTCGTTTACTGAGCGTCAGCTGGATGCAAAAACACTCGGGGTGTGAGTTTTCTTTTCCCACTAACAATGACTCCGGCATGCTGTTGGTCACCACATGAATGGGGATGCTAATCCCGTCGGGAAATGGACTGTACCTCCTTCCGAGGTCGCATGCCTGCGCGGGGCTGTCCTCGCGTGACGTAGACAATTTTAGACAGAAATCTGTCGCACTTGCTGCTGGGTGTGATGCTGCTTTGTGGCATAGTCGTATGGGTCATTTGAACATGCAGAGTCTTCAGGCTCAGCACTCTCATAATACGGCGTCTGTGCCTGTTATACCTAGTTCTGTAAATGATCTCTCTTGTGAGTCATGCAACCTGAACAAAGCTGTGTCTGCGCCTAAAAACCGCACAACATCGCAGAAGCCAGCTGCCCCCCTCCAGCATCTGTCGTGTGACTTGTGGGGTCCTGTCAGTGTCCCTTCGCCTTACGGTCTGAAATATTGTCTGTTGGTCATTGACAATCACACAAATTTCATGTGGGTTAGGTTTCTGAAATCCAAGGATGAGACATGTGCTAACCTCGAGACCATTCTCCTGGTCGCGCGGCACACCCATGCCCGGTTCCACTCCCAACACCATGTTTTTGCACCGTTTCTGAAATTTGACTCGGACTCGGTGTTCGAGGCAGCAAACACGCAACTCATGTGCACAAGATTGGGGTTCAGCATTCAGTTCTCTGCCCCTTACGCGCATCACATGCTAGGGAAAGCGGAACGTCCGTGGCGCACTCTGCGCGACTGCGCATCCTCCATGTTACATGCGATGTCTGTACCAAATAGCATGTGGTCCTGCGCGATCAGCACGGTGGTCCACCTCCGTAACCGCACGTACAGTCGCGCTGTTGGCCCATCCGGAGGGGTTCCTCTCACACTTCTGACTGGCGCTGTTCCGGACGCATCTGTCTTTCGAGTGTTTGGGTGTACGGCATTTGCTAAGGTGCCAGACAGTCTGCGACGGAAACTCGGACTGAAGGCGTTCCGAGGGGTGATGGTGGGGTACTCGCATAACTCGCCGGGATATCGTATCTACAACCCTGCAACCCGGCGCATCACAACGTCTGTGCATGTCAAGTTTGAGGAACTTGTGCCCGGGTTTGGGTCATCCCACCACGTCGCTTCGTCGATCGATGTGTGTGCAGATGCAGAGACTTTGTCTGTTGCCCCTGCCAGTCACCCACTCCCATACCTGCACATAGATGCGGAGGACATTGTGACTGTGACTGAGGTCGACAGACCCACTCGCCTGCGCGGCCCGCCCGCTCATTTTGAGGACTACGTTGCTCACGTGTCCACTGTACCGCGGGTGTGTGTCACTGACTCGTGTGAGACCGACCTGTCTGACCACATGGACGACATCTTTCCTCTCCCAGACCTCTCCATGATGGTAGCTCACCCACGTCATCAGTGCTCTGAAGGACCAACAGTAGACGTCGCTCTGGTGTCCGCGAGCGTCTGTGTTGAACCGACATCCTACAAGGCTGCTTTGGTTTGTCCACATGCGGTGGAATGGAAGCAGGCTATGCAGTTGGAATTCGACTCCCTAACGTCTAATCAGACATTGGATCTCGTTCCCCTGCCTGCTGGACGCCGCGTGGTCAACAACATGTGGGTTTATAAGGCCAAAACAGACGCTTCTGGTGCCGTTTCTCGGTACAAGGCGCGGTTTGTCGAAAAGGGGTGCAGCCAGCGCGAGGAGATTGACTATACGGAGACGTTCTCACCCGTCATTCGCCTCGCCAGCCTCCGCGTCTTCTTCAGTATCGCCGCAGCTCGTGATCTAGAACTGGGCGGTCTCGACATCGACACGGCGTTCATGTACGCGCCCATTAAAGAGGTTGTCTACATCAGACATCCCTTGGGTTCGATGACGGGATCACCAATGTCTGTCACCTGCGCCGGTGCCTCTACGGCCTGAAGCAGTCCCCCCGGGAGTTCAATGAGGTGCTTCGCGACTGGCTCGTCTCTCAGGGATGGCGCCAGCTGATGTCCGACCCGTGCATCTACATCTTTGAGGCAGATGGGGTTTTCGCCATGATTGCCCTCTACGTGGATGACATTCCAGTGGCGTGCAACAACACCGCCTGGCGGGTGGCCTTCACCGCCTTGGTGCGATCTAGGTTTGACATCAAGGACCAGGGCGACCTGTCGGACATCATAGGCATGCACATCACACGGGACAGAGCTGCACGCACCATTAGCCTGGATCAGAGCAAATACGTGCGTGAACTGCTCGACAAGCATGACATGGTGGACTGCAAACCCTCGTGTCTGCCCATGGACCCTGGGTTCTTGGCTGCCATCGCCAAACAGACACCGGTACCCCTCACGGGCGCGGACCGGGACATCTACCCGAGCATGCTCGGCAGTCTGCAATACGCCGCCGTTTGCACTAGACCGGACATTTCAACCGCGCTTAGCATTCTGGGCTCGGCGCAGGCTAACCCCACGGTGGCACACATGCAAGCCCTTAAGAAGGTGCTGCGCTACCTCAAAGGGTCTCCCAGCATGAGCCTGACGTTGGGGGGGGGTGCGGACAACACTCTCCAACTGACAGGCTTTGCTGATGCAGACTGGGGGAATGACTGTGAGACACGCCGTTCACGATCGGGTTTCATGTTTACACTAGGCAGAGGTGCAGTCAGCTACAAGTCGAGGAAACAGTCCTGCGTCGCACAGTCAACATGCGAGGCAGAGTACTACTCCGCAGCGGACGCAACTAAGGAGGCCATTCATATTCGACAGATGCTTTCGGAAATCTTCAGTCAACATGCCAGCGGGACGACCACCATCTGGGAAGACAACCAGAGCTGCATTGCCTATTCGCAGAATGCACTGGTGAGCGAGAAGACCAAGCACATCGACCTGAAGTATCACTTCGTGAAGGACCACGTGCAGCTGGGGACTATCAAACTACGGTACCTACCCACAGGTGACATGGTTGCTGACATGCTGACCAAGCCACTGCCTGGACATGCACTCGTGAAACACAGGAGCGCCATCCTGGGGACATCCGGACCCATGCAGCGACACACATCGTAGAGGGAATTATGTAATCACTTCCATCTGGTTACAAGACACACCTTAGCTATCTTGAGGGGGAGTGTTGTAAGTAATTCCTAATGTAGATTAGTTACAGAGAGCTAATGTATGCTCTGATAGAAGTCCTTATGTACATGACATCATCTAGAGTGCATGAGCACGATATCACGAACTAGCGTATAGACAGCTAACAGCTATAGCTGAAGTCACTTCTCTTGTCGGATATTGGGGGCTGTTTTTCGGCGACAAGGACACTAACGGATCTGAGCAGGCAACGTACAGCCGGGAAACAACACCGGGGCGAGGCGCTCGCTAGCCGCCGACCAACCATGTGGGATTCGTGTCTCACCTGCATGGGGGCGAGGCATAATGTTACGCATGCCGGAGGAAGGTCGCAGCCGGAAGAGCACATGGTTTGGCCGTAGAGGTCCACACGATCAACCGCCGTCGGAAAAACATGGTACGGAGGGGTTCGGAGTTCCAACTTAATTACTTCCGTACCTTACACCTTTTAGGGGAACGGCACCTCGATCCGCGAGTTCAACCCCCCCCCCCCCCCCCCCCCCCCCCCCAATTCGGTATCCAATTATCGATTGGTTGCCTTAGGCATGGTGCCTAGGGTAATTGCAACGGCACTTTGCTCACAAAGGCGCCCCTCTGTAAACGCAACCACCGGGGAAAGGAACGAGCGGATTCTAAAGGATCACATAGGTGTCGGCAACAAACGGAGACGGACCGGGGACATGAGAAAATCTACCGCGGAGGCAAGGCCGCTAGTCCCTTTGGAGCAATGGACTTCCTTTCGTCCCAGCCCCTGAAGGAGAAGGGAAGTCTAGGCTAGGAGGCGAGCTGCGCGGGGAGGAGTTGTGAATATCTCGGACGGGGGATGGCGTGGATCGGGGAAAAACAACGGGACCGTCGACGAGATGTGCGAGGAGGCTTTTTGCTCGCCTCCCTCCCCCAGCTCCGGCAAGATCGGAGACGCATAAAAGCAGAGGTCATGTTGATAGGCCCATCGCGACGAGCGCAGACTGACTAGCTTGGCTGATTAGCACCCTCGCGCGGGTGGAGAAGGCCGCGCATCGTGGAGACTAGCGACAAAATATAGGCCATGCTTGTATGCAATCACTATTTACGGGCATGATTTAAACGGTGTTGTAACTGCCCATGGATATATTGTGATTAGTAGTTCACGGCGTACTAATTCAAGTATCGCAAACGACCTACACTAGGGCAGAATATGGACACCCATATACATGAGCCGTTAACTCGGTGTTGTAGTAAAACAATTTCAAGTAATGTATGGGCGGGTTTTCGCAGTCGGATCTCGCGGACGGTGTTGGCAAACACACTATTCATAAGTCAAGACCTTTCTGAATACGGTTGCCCCAATGTTGAGTTGGTAGTATCTCCGGTTGAGAATGCGGCGGCGTCCGCTACCAAGTTGACATGCTTGCAACCCCCGATTCCCGACGTTCTCATCCGCTCGGCAGATTTTAGGGGCCACATTCAGAGGCAAATTTTGCGCATTTTTCGTATCCGGGCCTACCTTGAGCTTCGCGCATCTTGCAGACCATCCCCACCGCATTATATGCGTGTGATCTCGGGTACGGGTCGCAGTGCTTTGGCCCTTTTCTTCGCTTCACGCGAGCACAATTTCAAGATGTCGTCCTGTTGATATACAATGGGCCTTATTGCGGAACGCGCCTCTCATGATTGGAAGTGTCCACGGTGAAATGAGCCTCCTTCATGTTTCGTGGGCTTGGACATTTGTCGGCATCATCAGGTACCACTATGTCGGGTGAACGCACGATATCTGCTATGCTTAGAGACAACCACCCCCCCACCCGTGCCCGTGGTATGTCATTCAAGTCAATGGTCGGGTTGTACTCGTGCTTGAAGAGTCCGTGCTTGAAGCGGGGGCTACTAAGGGGCGGGACATGCGGTTAAAAGCATTCGATCGGGAGCTTCTCGAGATCAAGCGGGGGATGCGGCGTGGTTGGACTATAAGGCTCCCCGCCGTAAATGTGACGAGTACAGTCCTGCAACAGTACATTGCAGTACATTGTACAAGTACTCGTTACTAATTCCAATTCGTGCTTTTCCATCGGACGAACGTACAAACGTGGGTACGTCGCTACTACAATATTCATAAGGGTACTGATGCTACTGTACGACCAGTACCTCCCGGTACGTACAGATACGCACAGTTAATCTAACTAGCTAGAAGACGCACCTAAGCGAGTTCTTTGCCAACAGAATATGCCGCGTCGTGATTCTCAATGCTAGACGAGCCTCGTCTCTGGACAGATGACGTCGGTTAGACAGCCCTAACGCCTTACACGTAAGCGAAGCAAGGAGGCGTAAGCTAACTGGGCAGAGCCCTATTTAAGCCCAGTGCAGTAGAGGGAGGTGACAAAACCATTTTACAATTCCATTGTTCACTTATAACATATACTGCTTAAGTACAACAGTGAGACATATTATCGACATCTTTCACTAGCATCTCTCGACAACATCATTTTGCCATCCTGCAACGACAGAACTAGACAGATTAGAACTGATTTATGCTAGCGTTTAGCTTGAGGAGGCTAACCGCCACACATTTTCGGAGCTCTTTGGTCGTCGACGCACGTTTTCGCTACCATTTGATTACCTCGTGTTGTAAGTAATACCGCATACGTATTAGTTGCAGATAGCTATTGTAAGCTACTCTAGATATGATTAGTACATGTCTAGATCGGACATACCGATAAACTGTTTGACTCGGTACAGAGCTGTCGCTAGGCTACAGCTCTCACACTTCTGTTGTCCCAACACCACGCATGTGGGCTGGTTGTCGCTGTAACTGTTCCGTTTGCGGGACTGTAACTGTAACTACGTTTGCGTACGTTATCTTCCACACTAACTGTGCTTGCATGGTTCAATAGGTTATGGGCCCCCGCCTCACGTCACTCACCCGCGACAACCTGGTTCGGCGAGCTGCGATCGACAGCTCTCCCGCAGAAGGCAAGTTTCCTTAGACTCCTAGTACTTTCAACCTGTAGTCGGCGGTATCGCCAGTATAAACTGCGATTTTAAAACCCGCCACCACCCCTCTTAAGTCAGCCACCCGACGGAGATAGCCAGCCACCCACACCGACGCACTCGTCGTGTGTGGACAGGGTGCACACAGGTCCAAGCTGGAGAACGGGGGGGTGCACTGTCGGGTGAATACGCATCCACAGGTCGCACGCCAGCCGTAGCTTACCTTTTATTTTTATTTTTATACTAGCCTCGCGCATCAGCCACCAGCGCAGCGCTCCACCTGTCCTGGCCTTGGCCTCGACTTGTGCCCCACACTGGGTGGAGGATACAGAAAAGGTGCTCAGAGACACCCCGGGGCTACAGGCCGAGGGGTCGGCGGGCATCAGGCCGTCTCTTAGCATACCGCTGTTAGGCACGAGTCCGGCTAGCGGTTTTTACCGCTGCCTGTTTTTTCATTCAGCTCTGTGGCATTCTCCTCTTCCCTCGCCCCGGGTCGTAATCTGTCAAAGTTTTGGGTCGTTGATTCCGCCTGCTCGATTAACCTCACTGCGTTCCGAGATGACTTCGTGAAATTCACGCCCCCCTCCGCTCCCTCTCGCGTGGGCGGTGTCGGCGTTGACGTTAAGGGCAGTGGCTCAGTGCGACTTTCTGTCAGACTTGCCTCTGGCCAGCTAATTCACCGCACTTTGTATGCACTCTACACCCCTGACCTATCATCTCGTTCAGCACAGCGTATCGGCAGACTCCTTAGTGTCAGCTGGATGCAAACTCACAGCGGTTGTGAATTCATATTCCCCTCCAACTCTGACACTGGTTTGCTTTTGGTACCCACAGGCATGGGTATGCTAGAACCGTCCGGAAACGGTCTCTACCTCCTTCCCCACCAGCCGGCCCTCCCTTCCAGCCCATCCGCCCCGCCGGCACTTGACCCCTCACCTGAGGTTGCCCTTACTGCCCAGTGTGATCCCGTCCTATGGCACCGTCGATATGGCCACCTCAACATGCAAAGCCTTCAGGCCCAACATACTCACGGTGTCCCGACTAGCCATGTGTTAACTAGCGTTGTAACCAAAGTTTCGTGCGACTCTTGTCTCCTTCACAAAGCCACAGCTGCACCACGCAACACAGCCGCTTGCGCGAAGCCATCCCACCCCCTCCTCAACCTGTCCGCTGGCCTCTGGGGCCCGGTCAATGTCCCCTCCCCACATGGCCTCCGTTACTGCTTGCTCGTCATCGACCACCACACCAACTACATGTGGGTGCGGTTCCTTAAGTCTAAAGACGACGCATGTTCGGAATTGGAAACCATCCTCTTGGACATCAAACACCTGCATGCCCGCCATCACTCCCAGACGGGCGCGTTCGCACCGGTCCTCAAATTTGACTCTGACTCTGTGTTTGAAGCTGCTGTCACTCGCCGGATGTGCGCACACCTCGGCTTCGGGGTACAGTTCTCTGCCCCATACGCCCACCACATGCTCGGCAAGGCCGAACGTCCATGGCGCACCATCCGGGACAATGCATCGGCGATGCTCCACAACATGGCCGTTCCCAACTCCCTGTGGTCGTGCGCTGTCAGCACCGTTGTGTACCTTCGCAACCGCACGTACAGTCGCTCGGTCGGACCTAATGGGGGCGTCCCCCTCACACTTCTTACGTCGTCAGTGCCCAACGCCTCCAAGTTCCGCGTCTTCGGCTGCGCCGTTTTCGCCAAGGTCCCCGACAAACAACGTCGGAAACTCAGTGAAAAAGCATTTCGCGGCGTCATGGTGGGCTATCCCCCTGACGCACCCGGGTATCGTGTCTACAATCCGGAAACGCGTCGCATCACCACTTCCGTACATGTTGTCTTTCAGGAGGACACCCCAGGCTTCGACACACACCCCCCCGTCGACTCGGCCATCACCGACTCCTCGGAGGACGTCCCCGCAGACACACCCCTACCCCCCCCCACCGACCCCTCGCCATGCTCGGCTCCGCTCCCACCCCATTCGCTACAGCGATATGGTTGCCCACCTGTCCGACTTTTCACCCACACTCGTAACGGCGTGTTGTGATCCTGAACAAGGAAAAGCTCAAGAGGACATCTTTGAGCACCCTCACGTCCCCGACCTTGTCACTGGTCCCCCACACACACCTGCCGGCACGTCCCCTACTGCAATTGCCCTCCTCTCCGCCCGAGAGTGTGTGGAACCAAAATCCTACCGAGCTGCGCTGGACAGCGCCCAAGCCCCCCAATGGCAAGCCGCTATGCAACAGGAGTATTCCTCCCTCATCAGCAACGGCACGTGGGACCTTGTGGACCTCCCCCCCGGCCGCATGGTCGTTAACAGCATGTGGATCTTTAAAGTCAAGTCGGATACAGCCGGCGACGTCTCCCGCTTCAAAGCGCGGTTCGTCGCCAAGGGGTGCAGTCAACGCGCTGGACTGGACTACACGGAGACCTTCTCCCCGGTCATCCGCATGGCCAGCCTGCGTCTCTTCCTAACCATTGCAGCCGCCCGCGACCTTGAACTCTCCCAGCTTGACATCGACACAGCGTTTCTCTACGCCCCCATCCGGGAGGATGTGTACATCCGCCAGCCCCTCGGCTTCACCGATGGAACGTCCAAGGTTTGTCACCTCAAGCGTTGCCTCTACGGCCTTAAACAGTCCCCCCGCGAGTTCAACATGCTACTTCGTGCGTGGCTCGTCGACCATGGATGGCAACAATGCGTCTCCGACCCGTGCATCTACATCTATCGCGCCGGCCACGTCTTCGCCATGATCGCCCTATACGTCGATGACATTCCCGCGGCCTGCAATGATGCCACCTGGCTCGCATCGTTCAAAGCCCAACTCGGAGCACGGTTCAAAATCAAGGACCTAGGCGACCTCTCCCAACTCCTCGGCATGCACATTACCCGCGATCGCTCCACGCGCACAATCTCGCTGGACCAGTCCCAGTACATGCGCGACATCCTCGCCAAGTACGGCATGTCTGACTCTAAGCCGTCGTCCCTTCCGATGGACCCAGGCTTCCTCGCCGGACTTGCACACTTGAACTCGCCTTCTCTCACAGGAGTGGCCAAGGACGTCTACCCCAGCCTCCTGGGCAGCCTCCAGTACGCCGCCGTTTGTACACGCCCCGATGTCTCCACGGCGTTGAGCATCCTCGGCTCTGCCCAAGCCTCGCCCACCGAGGCACACTTGCAAGCTCTGAAAAAGGTCCTCCGCTACCTCCATGGCACCATCAACATGCGCCTGACGTTGGGGGGGGGCCTGGACCACAGCCTCCACCTCACAGGCTTTGCCGACGCTGATTGGGCCAACGACAGCAGCACCCGCAAGTCTCGCTCCGGCTATCTCTTCACCCTCGGACGCGGGCCAATCAGTTACAAGTCCAAACAACAGACTTGTGTGGCTCAATCCACGTGTGAAGCCGAGTACTACTCTGCGGCTGACGCCACCAAGGAGGGACTCCACCTCCGACAACTTATGGGGGAAATCTTCGACTCCCCCATCACCGAAACCACCACCATCTGGGAGGACAACCAAAGCGCCATTGCATACTCCCAGAATGCCTTGGTCAGCGAGAAGACTAAACACATCGGCCTGAAGTGGCACTTCCTCAAAGACCACGTGGAGCAAGGGACCATCAAGTTGAGGTACCTCCCCACTGACCAGATGGTGGCGGACATGCTCACCAAACCCCTCCCAGGACCTGCACTAGCACGACACCGAAGTGCGATCCTTGGAGGACAAGACCCAATGCAACGCTTCATCCCGTAGCTACCTTCAGGGGGAGTGTTGTAAGTAATACCGCATACGTATTAGTTGCAGATAGCTACTGTAAGCTACTCTAGATATGATTAGTACATGTCTAGATCGGACATACCGATAAACTGTTTGACTCGGTACATAGCTGTCGCTAGGCTACAGCTCTCACACTTCTGTTGTCCCAACACCACGCCTGTAGGCTGGTTGTCGCTGTAACTGTTCCGTTTGCGGGACAGTAACTGTAGCTACGTTTGCGTACGTTATCTTCCACACTAACTGTGTTTGCATGGTTCAATACCTCGACGTTGCTTGATTGACTCCATATGGCTTATGTTGGAGCTGGACGTTCCGTGGTACTCGTAACTCATGTTGGAGGGACTAAATTGTCGAACGTGAAGCCGGTGTTACAACGCGAGCCTCGTACCGGTAAAATTTGATTCCCGGCTGGCTATGTCACAGCTAACGAAGCTCCTGTTGATGCTTCCGTTCGTGAGTTACACGAGGAAACCGACCTTACTCTAACACCGGATGATTTGACGCTGTTGAGTGACGCGCATGTTCGAGTTGCGTTACCTGAAGGACAGCAGATTGTTTACGTGTACTCGGCGTTTGTTCCCGTCCCGTTTGCAACGAGTCACTTGCGTACTCCTGCTCAGCTCGAGCAGGCTGTTACTGCCCAGTCTACAATTAATTCGGATGGTTCTTACGTCGTCCCGGAAACGCTTGACATTGGCGGTCTGAATCTTACGCCCGCTCAAACGGGGTTACTTCATGCTGTGAAACATAAGAGCGAGTTACTTCACTTCGGTTACGTGACTCAATGGGAGACTTTTCGTCGTGCAGTCTATACGCACCAGCCACTCCTTCATGACGACACGACTATTCCAAGACAGTTCTTAATGTACTCCCGGTTTACGTCGGTTGACTCTAGTCCTGTCTGGCTACTGATTCGTGGACACATTAATCGGCTCTGTGGTGAAACGCCGACCGAATTACGTGTGGGACTGCCGATGCCTACACGGAACCTGGCTAGACAACATGTGACCCTAACGGAGACGCAGCTAAAGGCTGCGATTACCTCTTCGTTTCAGTCCGGTCACAACGCTCGTGAGGTGGAGGATTGGCTCGAGGCACAACCTCAGCGTTTTCTCTTACTTGGCATTACGGCTGATTCGTACGACTCGGTTATTTGGGTTACGTCACAGTTCTCAGGACATCTGAATGGGTGGTGGCTGAACCGCAAAAACCAAGCCGCTATTCCGTCTACCTATGACCTGCTTGTCGCGGAGTTACGCAAGACTACGTTTCTCCCGAACATCCAAGATGACGCAATTAAAGCTTTACTCAACCTTACGCAGAGCAACATGGTGAGTAATGCCGTCTACATCAAACAGTACAACGACTTCTTACGTCGGTCACGTCAGAACCTTACGTCAGATGTGCAGTGCGTGCGCGTTATCAACGGTCTGGCAAACTCGACGTTAAAGAATCAAGCGAAGTCGCACCGAGCTCAGAGGGGTAACAACGCTACTCTTGTGGAGCTGCAGAATTTCCTGAATGACGTCGTAACGGATTCACCGGAACTCGGTAGCTAGCCCGTCTGCTCATTTGAAATTTGAAATTAAACACTTCAATACCAGTAAAACCGGCTGGAGTCTCTAGGCCCCCCCTTATGCTATGCCTAGCTTGACTTAGAAGCGTGAGGTAGACCGTTGAACCACTAATCCCAACCTCTCCAGTGGCAGTAACGATACCGTCTAAAACATACCCGTATCCAGGCATTTATTATTTTCTGATCTATACGTTTTTTTTTTTGGATACAGTATGAAATAAAAGATGTCGCTAGTCTCCACGATACGCAGCCTTCTCCAGCCGCTGCGGAGTCGCTGATAAGCAAGGCTGCTCAGCTTGAGCTGGTCGAGGCGAACCTGCGTGACCTCGGCTCTTGTGCGACTCCGGTCGTGCCGGAGATTGGAGGGAAAGGCACGTGAAAAACCCCCCTCGCATAGGTCGTCGTCGGTCCCGCCTCGATCCGTGCTCAACCCCGCCCGAGGTATTAGCCGCTCCTCTCGACGCAGCTCGCCACCTAGCCTAGTCTTCTCTCCTCCTTCGGGGGCTGAGAAGAGAAAAGAACTAGGCTGCATACGGTGTCCGGCTGGCTCTCCTGCCCCCGAGCCAGATTTTCTCATGTCCCTTGTCCTTTTCCCGTCTGTTTCCAACACCTATTTGATCGCGCTGTGGCCGTCCGTGCCCTCCCCCGGTGGTTTACGTTGTTAGGGGGCCGCCTTTACGAGCAGTGTGCCGTTACGATAACCCTAGGCACACTGCCTGAGGCAGCCTATCGATAACCGGGTACCGACTAGGGAAGGGGTTGGAAGAACACATGGATCGAGTCGCCGGTCCTCAAAAGATGGTGGGTACGAAAATTTTTCCAAAAACCCCCCGTACCGGGCTTTTCCGGCGGCGGGCGATCCTAGGGACCGCCGCCGCCAGACCGTGCCGCTCCTCCGGCTGCGGCCAACCTCCATCCTGCGCAGCAACAGACCTCGCCCCCAGGGGAGACCTAAGGCTATCGCAGGGCTGGCGACTACTAGCGAGCGCCGTCCCTAGCGTTGCTTCCCAGCTGTCCGCCGCCAGCTCCAACACCCTCGTCCCACCGCTGATCCGTCCGTACCCCTCTTCGCCAAAAAAATATTTCGCAAACGCCGCTCCCGCCCCATCGTCGAGAGAGTATCTGCGAGTATTTAGTCGTGGAAAGACATATCGGACTGGCCGAGCGGGAGATCCATGTGCCTGTGTACGGATATTATGACTTTCCAAAACCCTCCGTACATGGCTTCCCGACAGCTGATGATCCCGCGGATCGCAGCTGTCGGTACCTCGTTCAGCCCCCTACCGTGCCGGGCCTGGCACGGCTATGGGGCTACCAGCTCCCACCGCGTGGAGGTAGAGGTAGGTGCCGACGGGCCTGCGAGCGCACCCCCCTCCGGGGCCGCCGCCGCTGCGCCGCCGGCGGGCGCCTCCCGTCTGCTCAACCCACAAGGAAGCGCAACTCTGATGACCCCCTTGTCGGAGCCTCTAAGATCTGGAAGCGCAATGGTGGTGGCCGTGGTCGAAGCCGTGGACGTGGAGGCAATCAAGGTGGTGGCCGTGGTCAAACATCTTTAAACACTAGTCGCGTTGACTTCATCACACTCGCTAATGCAATGACATCCGAGGAACGCAAGAGGCATATGGAGGAGGGACTCTGCTTCAAGTGCCACAAGAAGGGACACCGCTTGTTTCATTGCCTTGAACTGAAGGGCAAGGCACCTATGGAGGCACCGCAATCTAAGAAGCAAAGATGGTGGCAAGGCTGTTCTACCAACGAACTGGAGCAGCCGGCTACATCTACTATTCGTTTTAAAACACTATTAGCGACAGAGGTCGTCGATAAGCTTTCGGCATCTCCATCGACTACCGCCGCGACACCTGCAACTTTAGTAGCACGTCGTCGTCGTCACACAAAGCACAAGACAGAGTCGGAAACCTGTAACCAAACGTTCGATTGATTGGAAACTTGTTGACTCTGTCTTTGACCCTCTGCATGCACGATTCAACTTCACATTGGAGGGATGTGCTGATGATGAAGGTCTAAACTCGCACGGTGACTTACCTCATTGTTCGCCGACTGACTCGATTCTTGAGAGGGACTTGTCAGGAGAACGGGTGTTCATTAATCCACCCTGGGAGTTGGCTGAGCAGATTGTACAACATTTTGAGGATTGTCGTCGAACATCTCCGACATCTGCGATGGCTGTTTTTGTACTACTGAAATGGGCAAAATTTGCTCCGTTGACTAAGCACTGGAAACTCTACCAGGAATTCCGAGCGCGGACACAACTTTTTACTTGCCAGTCACTGGAGAACCCAACACAGCAAGAGGTGGTTGCTCTAACTCCTTGGCTTGTACAGTTGTGGTTAGTCGACGCAGATTGTGCGTTTTACGACTCGATATCACCTAAAGCATTTGACCAACCCACCTCGGTACATGTACCTCCTTGCGACGCGGAACAGTCCATCGCTACGCTGCGACAATTTTCTCCGCCAGCTATAGCATTACTGACTGACCTCACGGAAGCTCGCCCGTTAATTCGAACTAAGCTGACTGTGAAAACTCATGATGGCGGACACCAAATTTATGGATTAGGGGACTGTGCTGCGACACTCGATTTCGTATCTGAGGACTTCGTACGACGCTTTGCTTTACAGACTCGGAAGTCTGTGACTAAGACCCTTGTTCGACTCGCCAACGGTCAACGAGTGACTTCTTCGAC
This sequence comes from Tetraselmis chui, assembly GCA_026401115.1. Taxonomy (NCBI): domain Eukaryota; kingdom Viridiplantae; phylum Chlorophyta; class Chlorodendrophyceae; order Chlorodendrales; family Chlorodendraceae; genus Tetraselmis; species Tetraselmis chui. Next base: position 88,380 of record JAPMLY010000680.1, read on the forward strand.
AGTTTGTGATGTTACTTTTCAGCTGGCTCGACACGAATTTCACCGGACTTTTTATGTCTTACGTAATTTACGTGCTGCCGATTTAATCCTTGGTTTACCATGGCTTGATGACGAACATACCTCTCTACAGTTTGGTTAGACCCGAGTTTTTACTCTAATGGACGGCACAGCAGTGGAGACTACACTCCAGGAACGACGCCCTGAGTGTCTGCTGTTGTCATCTACTAAAGTTCAAAATTGAAATTGAAATATTTTACTCCAATACCAGTAAAACCGGCTGGAGTCTCTAGGCCCCCCTGCGTATGCCTAGTGGACTTATTTCGCTAGGGGCTAGACCGTTGAACCACTAATCCCAACCTCTCCAGTGGCAGTAACGATACCGTCTAAAACATACCCGTATCCAGGCATTTATTATTTTCTGATCTATACGTTTTTTTTTTGGATACAGTATGAAATAAAAGATGTCGCTAGTCTCCACGATATGCGGCCTGCTCCAGCCGCTGCGGAGTCGCTGATAAGCAAGGCTGCTCAGCTTGAGCTGGTCGAGGCGAACCTGCGTGACCTCGGCTCTTGTGCGACTCCGGTCGTGCCGGAGATTGGAGGGAAAGGCACGTGAAAAACCCCCCTCGCATAGGTCGTCGTCGGTCCCGCCTCGATCCGTGCTCAACCCCGCCCGAGGTATTAGCCGCTCCTCTCGACGCAGCTCGCCACCTAGCCTAGTCTTCTCTCCTCCTTCGGGGGCTGAGAAGAGAAAAGAACTAGGCTGCATACGGTGTCCGGCTGGCTCTCCTGCCCCCGAGCCAGATTTTCTCATGTCCCTTGTCCTTTTCCCGTCTGTTTCCAACACCTATTTGATCGCGCTGTGGCCGTCCGTGCCCTCCCCCGGTGGTTTACGTTGTTAGGGGGCCGCCTTTACGAGCAGTGTGCCGTTACGATAACCCTAGGCACACTGCCTGAGGCAGCCTATCGATAACCGGGTACCGACTAGGGAAGGGGTTGGAAGAACACATGGATCGAGTCGCCGGTCCTCAAAAGATGGTGGGTACGAAAATTTTTCCAAAAACCCCCCGTACCGGGCTTTTCCGGCGGCGGGCGATCCTAGGGACCGCCGCCGCCAGACCGTGCCGCTCCTCCGGCTGCGGCCAACCTCCATCCTGCGCAGCAACAGACCTCGCCCCCAGGGGAGACCTAAGGCTATCGCAGGGCTGGCGACTACTAGCGAGCGCCGTCCCTAGCGTTGCTTCCCAGCTGTCCGCCGCCAGCTCCAACACCCTCGTCCCTCCGCTGATCCGTCCGTACCCCTCTTCGCCAAAAAAATTTTCGCAAACGCCGCTCCCGCCCCATCGTCGAGAGAGTATCTGCGAGTATTTAGTCGCGGAAAAGACATATCGGACTGGCCGAGCGGGAGATCCATATGCCGGAGTACGGATATTATGATTTTCCAAAACCCTCCGTACAGGGCTTCCCGACAGCTGATGATCCCGCGGATCGCAGCTGTCGGTACCTCGTTCAGCCCCCTACCGTGCCAGGCCTAGCACGGCTATGGGGTTACCAGCGCCCACCGCGTGGAGGTAGAGGTAGGTGCCGACGGGCCTGCGAGCGCACCCCCCTCCGGGGCCGCCGCCGCTGCGCCGCCGGCGGGCGCCAAAGTTCAAAAACTCATGCGCAAGACGCGCCGCAGCAGGGGACGTCATGCTGAATTCTACGTCATTGAATTTACGTCGGTCACTGATCAACCCACTGACTTTCACATTGGAGAGGAGCTAACTGCAAAACAACGTGACAACTTCCGGTCGTTACTCTACGATGACTTCCCGGAGTTACTGCAACCAGTCGACTCTCCGCATGTAAGCCGACAGTGGGACCATCCAATCGACACCACTGGCCCGATGAGACGCCAACGGCTGAACAGATTGTCACATGTAGAGCGCGCAGAACTAAATCGACAACTTAAAGACGCCGTAGAGGCTGGTCTGATCCGTCCCAACTACAGTGAGTTCGGCTCGCCAATTCTTTTTGTGCGGAAAGCTAATGGCTCGCTACGTCTGTGCATTGACTACCGTGGCCTTAATGAGGTTACGCGTAAAGATGCTTACCCACTTCCGCGTGTGGATGACACACTGGACGAACTAAAGGACGCGAATCTTTGCACCCATCTCGACCTCGCCTCTGGTTTCTGGCAAGTTCGAGTGCGTGATCAAGACATCCACAAGACGGCATTTCAGACACTTGATGGCTTAATGGAATGGGTCGCCATGCCGTTTGGACTGTGCAATGCACCAACTACATTTCAGCGGATGATGAATGACATACTTCGCGACTTTTTACATAAGTTCGTTATTGTCTACCTCGACGACGTTTGTATCTCCAGTCGAACTCTCGAGGAACACCTGGAGCACCTGCGTCTCGTTTTACAACGATTCAAGGAGGAGGGCTTGAAGTTACGCCTTAAGAAGTGCTTCTTCGGCCTGCAAGAGATGGAGTACCTGGGCTATACTGTCTCAGCTGGTAAAATTTCGGTTTCCGCAAAGAAAGTCGAGGCCGTTGCAGACTGGCAAGTGCCCAAGACGCAGAAGGAGGTTCGCAGTTTCGTACAGTTCTACAACTCCTATGCCAGATTTATTCATCACTTCAGCGACCTTACGGCTCCATTGACGGACTTACTGCGGAAGTCACAGCCACCGAAGGTTACGCGGACGCCTGCCTATTTGGAAGTCTTTGAGACTCTCAAGTTACGGCTCATTTCCGCGCCATGCGTGATCCTTCCGGAGGTCGGCTCGGACGCGACGTTCACCGTAGCTACAGATGCTTCAACAGTGGGGATTGTAGCAGTCCTGTTGCAAGACCAAGGAGGAGGTCTTCAACCAGTCTCTTACTAGGCGCGAAAGCTGAATCCAGCTGAGCGTGGTAACACTTACTCTGCGTACGACTTAGAAGCTTCGGCCGTATGCGAAGCTGTCAAGCATTGGGGGTGCTATCTTGAAGGATGCTCTAAGTTCCTTGTCGTAACAGACCACGACACACTGCGACATATGCTCAGGCAACCGAACAATATGTTGAACAAGCGGCAAGCAAGATACCTGCGGGATTTGCAACCGTTTGTGGGCTCGATGACACTTGCATATCGCAAGGGAGCTCTGAACGAAGCTGGCCCGTTAAGCCGGCGTCCAGACTTCATACCTCACGTCACACTTCCATTATTTTGGGATGGCGAGGTTCCGTCAGATCGAGAATTACGACGGAAGTCCGAGCTGTTGTTTGAGACGCACAGCTAAATTTATTGACTCTTAACGCGTTGCAGCTGAGCCCTGAGTTCGCTGATCTCATTTGCAAGGGGTACTCCCAAGACTCATTTTATGGGGACGAGGGTGAGTGGACGAAAGACAGCCGGATTGAAGCCAAAGACGGATATTTTTTGCGCCTCGATCGCCTCTGTATTCCACACAACTCTTAGCTCCGACTGAGATTTATCACAGAGTTGCACGAAAGTTCGTCAGCTGGTCACAGAGGAGTCGCTAGCACTCTTGCTAAAGCACTCGACAGATTTTGGTGGAAACGAATTCGCTAAGATGTGAAAGATTTTTGTGAACGCTGCGTCGTATGTCGCCGAGCAAAGATTCGGCCGCATATGGCTGCGACTCTTTACCCACTACGTGTTCCACTCAGAGGGCATGAGCAACATCAAGGTGTACCATACATGAAGATTTTTCGGGCTATACACGCGTGCATGCTCTCCCCACCTTCTATGGAGCAACACGATACAAAGGCGGGACGAACTCGGTCATGACCACACAATTTCCATCATTTGTGATGGCATAAATAAATCGCCCTGGAATCGCGGCGGCGCTCCCCAAAATGTCGGAAAGGGGTACATACTGTGAAGTTCAATAAAATAAGCGGGCCAAGAGGATCACATGCGCGTACTCTTGTACTCAACTGAATAGTGCCGTACACGGCTGACGAAGTGACGATTCAGTCTATCATCGAAATAATACACGGTATATTTTCGTAAATAAAGCATTTCGACCATTGCGATAAGGGGGTGAAAGGCTTGGCATCTCTACAATTCAGCAAGGAAACTCCGGCGAAAAATAGTGTTGAAGGCATTCTCCATGTCCAAGCTTAGTAGGATGCATTCCCGAAGCGCTTGAAGTTCAATACGGGTAATGTGTATCATCGCTCTTTCGATACCAGCTTTTGTGAAAACATAGCGTTGTACATGGCTCAAGGGCGCTGCAGCCGAGTCCACGTTTCGATCGACGGTGTGGATATGAGCCGGCCACGACATAACACAACATGCCGCAAGGGGGCGGACTTTAGGAAGGTCAACAGGCATGCGGTAACCCTCCGGACCAAACATCGATATATCCATGGCGTCATGATGCGTCTACCGCGTCAACCGCATCAATGCGTCCGTGAATTAGTGCCCTATTTAATCAATGCATCCATGAATAAGTGCCGTATTCAATCAATGCATCCATGAATTAGTGCTCATATTAATCAATGCGTCCATGAATAAGTGTCATATTTAATCGATGCATCCATGAATTATTACCCTAATTATTCAATACATTCATGAATAAGTAATGTATTTAATCATATGTATCAATGTATATAGTATCAATGTACAACGAATTACCTATACAATTTCAGAACATCGATAGTATAGATGCATTTCATTTGAAATTTCTTAAATAAGTGTATTGTAGAAGTCAATAGCAATAACGTCTTGCTAAATTATATACACGGCTACCATCCAACAATAATCCGGCTTATACTCTCCTTAAAATTGTATGTGTGAGGAGACCGATGTTGATGCATCAATGCATTCGTCCCGCAATACCCGTATCAACGCGTCCATGACTTAATACCCAATTTAATCGATGTGTCCATGAATTGGTGCCTTATTTAATCTATGCGTCCACAAACATACACATCCTACCGTCACTAAAGACTGTAAAACGATCCAAAGTATTACTTAAGTACTATTGCACCGAAAAAAAGGGGGATGGGTCGGTAGCTCTAATGAGCAACGCCGATCGTCTTCGCTCTGGGCCTGGCCTCCCATCGAGCGAAAGACTGGTGGACAGGGCCGCTGAGCAGCGTGCACCATCCACCTCTCCCCACACGAGCCTAGCTCACCCAAGTCAGTGGATCCGTAGCGACACCAGACGGTACACACTCAAAGGCGCAGCTTTCGGGGATTTGAGTTTCATCCCCCCGACAGCTACCGCGCCATCCACTTCAGAAATCACAAATGTACCCGTCACAGTACTGCGACACACAAAAAATTCACATCGCTTACAAAAAGCCTCTTCCCCGGAAGGCGGCGCACCACATCGCGCCCCTCCGAGCGTCCGGACGTCCCTGTCCGCCGCCAACTTCCACCAAACCCAGGTCCCATCAGGCATGGTCGCGTGCAGCCAACACGCGCAATACTCTCAAACACCTACTCGAAAATCCAAACTCAACTCCACTACTAACCTCCATCACTCGGAACCCAGCTCGATCGCTATGTCTTCGACCCCTTACCCCCCCCCCCCCACCTACAGGCAGGCGCTACTGAGGGATCCCCCGCCGCATGGCCGCTTCACGGACCTCTACAAGCCCAGGAACAGACTCGGAGGACACCCGTTGACCCCGTTTCTTACCGCCTCCCAACTGACCCACCCCCACCAGATTTTGGGCACGGCTCTCGATCCCCTCCCTCTCCGTCGCGGACTCCAGACCCCCCTGGCCCTGACTCCCCCCCGGTCAACTGTGGCCCTGGGATAGGCCGACGACTTCTCCACCCGTATGGTCGACTCGTTCCTCCTTACATGCCAGTACTCCACCACCCCCTCCCACCTTGCTCGATTCCGGATCCACGGCGTTTTCTTGCGGGACCCGACCCACCCCGATCCGATCACGCCGGCCTGCTCGTTGGCCCGCCGGTGGCTCCCCGAGTGCCTCAACGACCTCCCTGATCTCCCCAGCCGCATTAAAAATATAATCGGCCGGGAACTCGCCCACCACACTCGATGGACCGCGATCACCACCCGCACACACCACCCCACAGCACCGAAATGCGACGATACCACACCCCTACCTGACGAACTGCGTACGAGCTATCAAGAAATCCGCCTGGTTCTTCCCACCTCCTGTATAGCGGTAGGCATCCTGTACCAACTCGCTTCACGCCAACGTGAATTCCGATCGGCCGGCCCAGTGCCCACCTCTGTAGCCTCCTCCCCTTCGCTCCTGAATAAACTGAGACAGCAGAAAATCCACTTTCTGCGCGATGCCTCAGCTCCCGAAGTTTCAGGCCGAAGGGTGAAAATCCGCTCCCCCCCTGTTCCCCGGTATCACCGGCCAAGAAGCAATCGCCCTCATACAAGACCTCCTAACTTCCGACCTCGCGGTCGCACTCACCTCTGCCGGATCAGCCAACACGACCCACCCCCAGTGCAGAATCGAAGACCTACCCGAGCCGGCTCAATTCATCATCCAATTCGCGGACGCCCTCCAGCCGCTGGACACTCCCACACCGATCGAGTCCGACCCATCCTCCTTCTGGGTAAATATATTCCACCTGCCCAATAACCCCATTCATTCACAATCCGGCCATGTACCCCATCACATATTTTCATATTCACCCTATGAACCAGTACCCCCCGACCATCACCTTCACACCATCACCATCACACCCCCCCCGTCACATGCCACGTTCCAGGCTCGTCCTGGGCTGACACCTGCCTCACAACATGCCTCATCCAGTCCCGCCACTCCCTATCCCTCCCTTGCATCAGCTCAGATGGCACAATCCCACCCACACACTGGCTACACACCCTCTTATCTCAAACAGCCGTTGAATGTATAAACCATCACACCCCCACATCCCCCCCCCCCCTTCCCACTACCCCCTCAGTCTCTCTTACTACACAACCCTGAAAAAAATTTCCGATGGCTCATACTTCCGTTCACACCCCTCCAACTCCCCCACCATCACCACAAGCATCAGATATAATCCCTCAGCACAGAAATGTACTGCATCCTCATATCCACTAACGGCACATTCACCATTCCCCTCACCCACACATACACCCACAGAGGAGCACGCACACAGTCCACATGCACCCTCACCATCAACCCACACCATTACTCCACCTTTGGTAGGGCCCGTCTCACGGACCCTATCTTCACCACCACCCCCTCTCCACCTCCCCTCACTGTCTCAAAACATTACACCCTCCACCGCAACCCCCCCCGCTCTCCTTCTCCAATGGTCCCACCACCTCAAGGACAACAACATCACCAACCAACGGCACCTGGAGCCCTCCGACTTCCACATGCAGGACGACGACGACCTTCCCCTCGACCTCTCCTCTCTCCCCGACATCCAGATATCTTCCACCACCCCGGCCCACACTCCATCAGGGGGACTCCACCACCCCTCCATCTCTGACCCAGCCTCCACCTCCTCATTCCACATCAACCCCTCACCCAACCCTTCAGCCCCCCCGACAGCCCCCCCACCCACTCCTACTCCTACCCCCCTCCCCATCATCACGGAGGACTCATGCGACCCCATGGACTACTCTTCCTCCCCACCACCCCCCACCACAAAACACAACCCCCCACCCTCTCCCCCGCTCCCCCACACCCCGCTCCCGCCCTTCCCCCCCCTCATCCTCATCTGATAAACTCCTCTCCCCCTCCCTCCTCCACAACACCCGTCCATGCGAATTCCCCTCCGTACCCCCGCCCCCCCACCGACCCATCGCTCAAGCTCGCACCCCAGGCCGGCATCACCAAACCCTCCCGCCCCTCCCGCAAGACAGCCTCCCCATACCCCCCCCCACGCGCCCCCCCGCACCCCTCCCTCCTCCCCGCGCAATCACACAAGGCCCCCTCACACTCCCCTTCGCCGAACCCCACACCGGCGTCACTTCCCCCCCAAGGCGACCTCGACCCCTCCCACTTCCCCCTTCCCGCCTCTTCCCCGGACGGCGACGACTACGACCTCGAAGACTACGACGACCTACAGGAGGAAGACCTAGAGGAGACCCGTCCCCTCCCAGCTGTCACCCCCGCCTCCCACGGCACCAACAGCCCCCACAGGTCACCCCCCGGCCGCCCCGGCCGAAAATCATCATTAGTCCCCCACAGGACGCCCCCAAGGTTAGACCCTACTCCCAAACCCTCCCCCCCCAACCTAACATCCGAAGTCACACTGTAAACACCGTGTTACAACCCACTCTCCCGGCCCACTTTACCCCCCGCACCTGCTGCATAGTTCTACATAACTATCTATTCGACCTCAACCTAGAATACCTGCCTCCCTACGCCCATCGGTTTCCTCGATTCCTCAGCAGTCCTCTCCTTCCAATGGGAACGTTACCAGGACCTCTCCAACCTCTACTGCCTTGCTTCAACGATTGCAAAACTCCACTCTACTCCCACCGCCTCCTATACGGTTATCACTAATAACGAAGTCGACAATCACCACCTCAACTCCCAATACCCAAGCCACTGGACCAACCTCTCTAATCGCGGCTCCCCCCCCCGCCCGGGTACGCCTAACCACTCTCTCCTCGTCCTCACGTGGCAACACTCTCACTTCGGCCTCCTCCACCTAACCCACTCCTCCGCTACCTGGATTGACTCCCTACACCACCCCCCTCCGACTGGCCTCCTCGCCCGCTCTCTCGATCTCCTCTCTGACTGGAACTCCTCTCCCCCCCCTCCTGTCGGAGCCCTACGCTCACTCAACCCGCCTCGCCAAAATGACTCCGGCCGCCCGTGGTCGTGCGGAACCCACGCCCTCCTACACACCTATTTCATCGCAACAGCCCCCCCGGACCAACCATACAATCCCCCCTCCTTCGACCCCCGGTCCTCGGTTTACTTCCTCCACACTCTCCTATGGAACCAAACCTTCCGCTCCGCCCCCCTCCCACAGGGACGCCCCCAACTTCTCGTTGCCCTCCACCCCCCCACACCACCCTCCCCCCCACAGCTCCCCCCCCTCCCCACCCCCTACCCCCCCTCCCCTCCTCTCCTCCCCCCTCCCTTCCAACCACCACCCGTCGAACGTCCCCCCGACGACCCCCCCTGCACCACCCCCTCCCTCCCCTCCCCCATCCTCCCACACCACACATCCCAACCACTACACCTCATCACCCTCAACACCCGCGGCCTCCACACCTCCATTATGAATGTTGAACACCTCTCTACGTCGCACCACCCTGCCGTCCTCATCCTCACCGAAACAAATCACGACACCCACAAATCCCGCTGGCGCATAGCCCTCCCCCAATACCACCTCAAAAGCTCCCGACCTTGCTACTCACATGTGCCCCTACCCAACGCAGGCGTTCTCTTCGCGGTCCGCAGAGCCTCATTCCAATCTGCCACTGTCCTAACCCCGCCCCCCCACCTCATCCCCCATATCGCCGGACTAAAAATCGTTCCCCACTCACGCACCCCCTACCTCCTTATCGGTACTTACATGCCCCAGCTCTCCACCCCCCAACTGACCCGCCTATATGCAGAAGTTGCAGCATGGGGCCTCCGCCTAGCTGACGACCACCCGCAACACCGCACCCTCTGGGGAGGGGACTTCCAATCGACCACCACCACAGGTACAGGTCACCCTGCCCTCACCTCCCTACTCAAATCCCACCTCCAACCCCTCCACAACCCCATCCCTACCTTCCCCCGCAGTGGAGGCTGCCTTGACCATTGGCTCACCACGCCCCCTTCACCTCTCACCCTCCCACCGTCCTCTTGCTCGATATTCTCCTCCCCCTCCCACTTTACCGACCACTCTGCAATCCACCTCGTCATTCCCGCCCCTTTCTCCCTCATGGCACATCCCCCCCCTACCCATACCCACCCCCACACACATCACACGACGCGCAAACTCAACTTTCGACTTTCTCTCACACCCGACCACATAAAAGCGTACCAATCAAGCACCCCCAACCTCATCAACCAAACGGCCGCCCTCCACGCAGAAATTTTCAACACCTCACACACCTCGGCCTCCCCCGACACCCTCGACACCCTTGCCTCACAATTCACTACACTCCTCTCCCAACACATGGACCACGCAGCCACAGTTTGGCCCCTCCTCCCCGCCAGAAAACCCCGCCCACCCCAAACGTCTCTGGACCCTACTTGGCTCACAAATAAAACACGCACTCACATACTCAAACTCCGCAAATGCAGCAAAAACAACGGCCCCCTCCCCTTCGCCCAAGCCCTCTTAAACACAACTGAATATCTCTCCCCTGACGCAATCAAACAACAATGCCAAGCACGTATACGCCAGCTCCTCCACGCCACCACCACAGATAAGCTAAAGAAAATAAAAACTCGAGCCAATGCGGCCTACGACACCTGCCCCAAACTCTCCCACCGCCAATTGAAAACTAAAAGCGGCCTCCTGCCCCCCGCCGGCGCCGCCTCCACCCTCCACCGCATTACTAGACCCGATAAAACTACCGCATCCTCTCCCTCCGCCGTCATTGACGCGGTACACTCTCACTTCGCCACCGAACTCGGCCGCGCCACCCCACACGACCTACCCACCCCCCCGTGAGAACTCCCCGACAACCCCGACAACTTTACCATCGAACCCCGCGGTGACCCCTCTCTCACCCTTGCCGACATGATTACCCGCGACACTTTCGATAAAACACTCAACTCCCTAGGCACCGGCAAAGCCCCCGGCCCCGACGGTATCCCCAATGAAATAATAAAATTCCTCCCACCAGCGACCCGCTCCGCCCTCTTCTCTCTCCTCTCCCTCCTCGCCCACAAGTCCTACACCCCTCCTGAATGGTGCCACAGCACAACATGCCTCCTACATAAAAAAGGTGACCCCTCCCTCCTCGATAATTACCGCCCTATCGCCCTCATGAATAACCTCCTTAAACTATGGACAGCACTAATCAAAGATGCAGGCTCGAAATACGCCGAAACCCACGGCATTCTCAGCGACCAAATGGACGGATTCCGACAACACCGCAGCATCCACGACGCCCTCTCCTCCCTCATTATGACGATGGAGGACGCGAAACTCCACAGCAAAGACATCTACGTCATGTACGCGGATTTCAAAGGTGCCTTCAACGCCGCGGACCACCGCATCATGTTCAAACACATGCGTCAACTCGGTATGCCCCCCACCTTTGTCGACACATGCGAACACCTCTACGGGGTCTCAACCACATATTATATTACTCCACATGGCCCTACCCCTTCTATCGACATTAATCGTGGAACCCTCCAGGGTGACACCCTCTCCCCCTTTCTATTCACCCTCTTCCTTGAACCCTTCCTTCGCTGGCTCACGGTGGGAAGCCGGGGCTACCGCCCATGCCCCCCCGCCACTAACGTCGACCCCACAGAACCCACAGCCACATACCCAGGACACGGCTTCGCTGACGACCTCAGCCTCGCCACGGGCTCGACCCCCAACATGACCATCCAGCTCAGGAAACTCTCCCTCTTCAGCGCCTACACGGGCATGACCGTCAACATCCGCAAATGCTGCATCACCGGCGCCCTCTGGCGCACAGGCAACGCCCTCACCCTCGCCAACACTACCCTCCTCGCATCCCGCCTGCAAACTCAGTTTATCTCCCTAAACTCCACCCCGGCCCCCATCCCCTCCATTGGCCCCAGGGACACATACCGAGTCCTAGGGGTAGAACTGAACACCTCCCTCAACTTCACCAAACACTAGCACGAACTCAAACATACCACTGCATCCCTCATCACCGCCCTTTCCACCTCCCCACTAACACAATCCCGCAGAATCAGGGTCATCCGTGGACTCCTCATCGGCAAACACTTCACCCTCCAGCTCGGCCTCTTCACCGACTCCCAACTCGACACTCTAGAAGGACAAATCTGCCGCGCACTCCGCTCCGCCGTCTCCTCGGTACGTAACCTTCCCCGTACCGCCCTTCACCGCCCTACCTCAGACCTAGGTTACGGCCTCCCCTCCCTCAAAGCCCACGCCGCACAACTCACAGTTTGCCACCTACATAAAATCATGAACAACTCAGGCTATAGAGGCCACATGGCCCGCGCACACATCCGCACCTTATCCACCACGTACTCCCACTGGCCCTCGGAATCCATCATGTCAACCTGTTACACCCCACCCACTCTCAAGTGCTTAGTCAGAGCTCAGCGCGATGCGGGCACCCTATTCCACAACATCCCTCCACTCTCCCTCACCAACCCTATCGCCTCCACAATCCGCGCCCACTTCACCACTCAAGACAACGCCCTCCTCGCCTCACTACGGGACAAAGCCACACACATCACCGACCCTCACACATATAAGCAAGCCTACTGCGATTTCTCTCCCCGCAAAACACACGCCTCCCTCCTCCCCCGCTTCACCCCCCTCTGGAAAAATAACATCACCACGTGGCCACAAGTCCTCCTCAGAGCCACCTCATCCTCCTTCATCCTCAAATCATGCAAATCCATCCCCACACTCACGAGGTCCACCACCCCACTCTCAGTTCCCATCCGCCTCCTCGCCGCAATCCTCACCGAACCCCTCGATACTATCCACAACCGCCTACCCCTCACAGGCCTCACTACCAAACAAGTATCCCCCCCCACCACTATACACCCCTCATGGATTCCCCTCCTCTCCCCACACCTCCCTCGCTCACCCCCCACCCTCTCATCCGGCATCTACACTTCCCGCACCACTCACCCCACCCCCACCGCACCCACCACACACTTAGACACATAATACCTCACCCCCTCGGACCACCACTACCCCCCCTGCGACGTAACGCGTATCATCTCCAAACACAAGGACACAGAATACGGCCAAACGCAGTACATGGTTGAATGGGCCCCGGAACACCTCACGGAATGGGATATTCAGTTACAACTCGACGACGGCTTCCGCCTCATCTCCTCCACCCCCAGATCGGTATGCCTCCCCACCCCCTCCCCCACCGCCTGCTCCATCTGTCATGACCCACTGCACACAGAACCCACCTCCACATGCTGCACATGCCCGCACTTCGCCATACATTCCCAATGCCGCCCAGCTCACGGACCCGCCACATGGCAGTGCGAGTGGTGTGCTCGCGGCCAACAACACGACCTCACCCGCCTCCACGATGTCCAGTGGGCCCCATACCTACAACTACACGACACCATCAGTGAGACTCCCTCCGGCCCCACTGCCCTCACCGCATTTAACTCCGGCTACGTTCCCTCCACCACACCCATTCTGCCAGATCCCGGACCCCCTCCATGGTCACACCCCCTAATCACATTTAACCATGACCCCATTAACCCCGACCTCGACATGCTCCCTACCGGCAAATTCGCCATCCACGCACACCCATCACTCCACGACACCACCGTACTCTGCACTCCCGACGGCCGCACGGTCACCACCCTTAACGGCCCCCGCGTCCGCCACCTCTACCAACTCTTCCGCCCCGACCTCACGCAGCATACGTTCGAAGAGGAGGTCTACCACCTCCTCACCCGCCTAGGCTCTCGCTCAGAAATCCACTCACCCACACCCGCCACCACCACCCGTAATAGATGGGCCACTAGAGAAGACCTACTCACAGCTCTCCGCCACACATTCCACATACAGACAGAACTCTACTCCGACCCCCTCAATAAATCCCTTCACTCCCACACCTACCACTCCCCGTACCCCGAAGATATAGTCCTCTCATCTAGCGGCAGCAATGCCCCACACACATGGCAAGGCACCAACATAGCCAACCCCGAATACGACCACGAATGCATGCGACGTGCCATGGAACACGCAATCACCAGCGCACACCTCACAGCCCCTCACACACCCAGCGCAACCATCCTCATCCTCCCCCGATGGGAACACACACCCTTCAGCCACTCCAAATACATCACCTCCCCATACACCCACCACCTTTACACCCTCCCCAATGACGCAAACACCTTCCTACCCCCCGACCAACACACTGGCAACCCCACCCCTACCCCATTCGGCACACGATGGATGGTCGACATATACCTCGTCGCCAACCCCCTCGCACTCTCCACCCTTCCATCACCCACAGCCATGACCGCACTTCACAACACTCTCGAATTTATCTACGACACTCATCTCCCCAACCCCATTATCACCCCCCCACCTCCACACCTCTTTGACACCTACTCACCCCACTCAGCAGGTATATACCACCTCCCCCCAAACCCAACTCACCCTCTCACGTACCCCCTCCCGGAACGCGTGCATCTAACATACCCCCCAACCAGCGGTACCCTTGCTTGGAACTGGCAGGACTTTGTATACACAGACGGCTCGAAAAAAGGAAGCTCGTCCCCCCTCGGAGCAGCAGCTACCCACCCCGCCTCGGACACCAAAATCAAAATCATGGTGACCTCTACCCCTCCCTCACACATAATAAATCGCGCTGAATTAGCTGGCATAGATATAGGCCTCCAACTTGGCCGCACCCACCTCCTCACAGACAGTGCGTGCCCCCTCCGCCTCATACAAGGATACTTAAACTGCCCTTCCGCTTACAGACACAACATTCACCGCGACACCCTCTTATCCATCACACACACCCTTAAAACCCGCTGCGACGCAGGCATCCGCACACACCTCGGCAAAATCAAAGCCCACAACCACTCCCTAGGCAACGACCTCGCAGACACCCTCGCCAACCTAGTCGCGGATGGTCACCCACCCGACACTACATACACCACAGGTTCAGAGGTCACGATAGGCCACTGGACCTTGCCATACACCCTCATTCCACAAACCCTAGGAGACCCCATACCCTACAGATACACCAACCTCAAAGCTGACGCACACACCTACAACACCAAACACACACACACACACACACACACACACACACACACACACACACACCTCTCGCAAACAACCAAACACGGAGCCCTCCTCGCCCGCGCCGCGAAGGACGGCGCCGATTTCTCTTACCGCAACAAGCACTCAACCCTCACAAATATCCAGTTCACACACAAACAAGAATTCATGTGGGGAGTCCACAACACCCGCCTACTCACTCACAACCCCACCATGCGCTGCCCCCTATGTGGCCAATTCACTAGCAACGGCCACATGGCCGGTAACTGCCCCACCATGTCTGGCCTAAGACAGGACCGACACAACAGCGCGCTGCAACTCCTACTCTCCCTATTGGAGCGCCACAACGGAGGACGCTGGGAAACCATCACCGCAGACTTCGGTAACAAACCCATAAAATCCTTTGATTCCCCCTCTTCTGGCCACACTCCGCTTGACTGTCACCCACCCCACCCTACCCACATGCCCACCCGCCTTGTTGATGCTGACGAAGGTCTCTCACCCGACTCCCTAACCTCGTGTCCCGCCATCCTCCCACCTGAGATTCTCCCCCCCGCGCTACGACCCCCCGCACACAAACCCGACTTTATCCGCCTCCTCGAACCTCGATTCGTTGGCCACACAAACGGTCGCCGCCGTTACCCATCCATAAAAAAGATTCAGATAGGGGAATGGAAGTATTGCACGGACAACAACCTCTCCCACACAGCTAACCTCATACGCGCCAAATACACACCCCTTGCAAACGCCATCCGCAGCCACTGGCCAGGCACAGTGGTGGACATCCTTCCCATCGTCATGAGCCGCACAGGTACACCGCACTCCTCCACCATCACGAGTCTCACCTCCCTACTCACCGCCCGCACCGACCCTCCTGATAAACTCGTCTCCAAAGCACGCCTCGACACGTCTCGCATCCTTGCACAACTCCACACGCATACTGTCCAATGGGTGCATCACCTCCTACTCATATACCGCATCAAGTCCCGCACGACCTCACGCCGCGCCTCCGCACATTGCCCCTTCGCACGACCCTAAATGCACGCAGCCTTCGCCTCTTCTTGCACACCTCCCCGGGGGGGAGTAAAACCCCCGGCCCCCATTGGAGAGGTTGGATTTAGGTGGTTAACGGTCTAGCCCTGACTTGTAAGTTCCCTGTATGGCATAGTTGGGAGGGCCCAGAGACAGCAGCCGACGCATCCGGCTTTTGGTGAAAAACCGGCGCATACGGTACATGTTGTAAACAATTTCAATTTCAATTTCAATTTCTATGCGTCCACGAAGTAGTGCCCCAACCATCGTTATATGGAGTTGATAGGCGAGATGCTTCCCATAAGACCAAGAGCATAGCGTCATTCCACACGTGTACGCTATCCTCGTCGTAAAGATCATAATGGGGGGTTGTGTTAGCGCGGGGGTGTCAAGGAGGTTGCAGTCAATTTCAATTTCAATTTCAATGTAAATCGTTTTCATTTGTTTTCCTCGGGCTTAGGCCTAGGGCGTTTTTTCCTCCTTTTCCCTTTTGATTTGCGGTTTCACTGCTTTTTTTGTAAGTATTTGTTTAAGGATGGTGATGGATATGCCCACTCAGAAGTGTAATTTCATGGACATGCCCCACGCGACTGTGAAGGAACGACGCGATGGAACGATTTGTAGTCGCTATTCCTTGCAAGAGGGTGGTGCGGCTAGTATTGTTTGCCTCCGTGCTCCGAGGGCTTAGGCTTGTTTGCTTCCCCTTTACCCCCGCCATCCTACACATTGGCGTGCCGCGTGGTCATGTACGCGTTTGTACGTAACATTACAATTTCACGTAGAAGTACGCCGCGCGACCACGCGTACCTTGCGTGACATATCATGACCCCCGTCCTATACAAAGCGAAAAGACGCGCGTGCCGCGTGGTCATGTGCGTTTTTAGTACATAATGTAACAATTGACCCGTAGAAGTACGCCACACGACCACGCGTGCCTTGCGTGAGATATCACGACATGTCACAGGCACCCATAGGCTGTATGACATGCACGCGTGGTCGCGCGTAGTCCATGCGGCCCGGGATCTAGTGAAACCTTCGTCACACAACCCCACGCCTCACCGCCATATAACCACCATTATTCCTTGAAAATCACCACAAATAATAAAAAAATGTAATAGCTATGACTAGCGCCCCCTCTGTCACCCGTCGGTCACCGATTTGGGGACGGACGGTAGTGATCGGTTGCCCGCTACGGCGCGGTCCACCGGCTAGCGCCTACTCCCGACGCGATCTTTGGGAGTCTTGCCTAGGTTGACGGAAAATAATGAAAAAGGTCGCAACGTGTGATTCTAGTGGATGTATGGGTAGATACTTAGTGAATGATAATTAGGCGGTCGCTTGTTGAAAGTCATGGAGTAGAGCGTGGAAGTGCGGGTTGGATGGCGCGCACAAAGCATGACACGGTGCGGGTGTGTATGGTTAGAGGCAAACGGTGGCGCTGCTAAAAGGCTAGCTCTAATTTAAGGATTCTTTCGCCATCGCGTGCCTCCGAGCTATCATAGCACACGGTCGCTAGTCTTTAGCGGTAGTTACGCTGCTAGATCATGTCAACATTAGGCGACCACGCGTGTTCGTGCATGTGCGCCCACTTTGTCACGCGTGGTCATGAACACATAATATATACGTATAGGACAAAATCGACACATTGGAAATTGTGCTAGCACGATAAGAAACGTACAAAAGTGACCACGCGGCACGAGTGGCTTTTTGTTCTTTTTAGGACGGCCACGAGCTGTCACGGGCACGCAACGGTCACAACAAATTTACCGGTAATGTACCACGGACATGTTCATATCGTGCATGCGTTGGACACCCGTATGATATGAGCGTCAAAACGCGCCACTCACGCACATGTATTACGCGCGCCTACCCGTTGTCGCTGACACTTTCCTATCATACTCGCTACATCGCCGTTTCCGCTGAAACTCATAGCAAGTGCTACGAAGACCATAACCATGTTGAACTCGTGATTTGGCGATGAGTGATCTTATATTCTTTTCGTGCGGCTTGTACGCCACGGCGGGCAGGCGCTGTCGGTACATGTAAGTAGCCACTCGCCCACTTACTCGCCTCCGCGGTAAACCACACGCCGACAATAATATCCGCGATGTTGTGTCCTTTTTTGCGAATTGAGCTCCTTGGGACCAAACGCAGGCAAGTATGTGGGGGTTTCGTGAGTTTTGATGTCTATATGAAGTTACACGTTCGTTTCGGCGGGTACCTCTTCTATGCGTGTTGCGGCAGAGTGTAATGGCGGCACAAAATCGGCAAAATCGCACCATGGACGACCAATGCCTGGAGTGCATCGTGAACGAGTTTGAAGAGAGGTTCCAGTCCGAACCGGCCCGGTTAGGAGATAGCACATGTACCATATGCATAGGGCCAATACTCACTCCCGTGATGTCCGTGGAGCGTGAGACGTGCGGGACTTTGTTCCATGCAGCGACCTTGGACGAGCTCGGCCGTGACTTCAAATTTCCAGCGCATCCAAGCTTGTAAAGGTGGTCGGCTTCCCTCCCAACCTATTGAATAGTTAAATAAGGGACGTGGCCATGACAACACGGAAGGGGAAGTTAGCGGCCACTTTTTGGGACCGCGAGTTTTATTGCTCCGTGCAGTTTTGCGAACGTGGTATCTGCAAGAAGAACGTCGGGTGCGGGGTTCGCGAGTGGGTTTTTCATACTTGGGAAGCGATGGAGCTACTGGCGGGAATGCATATCACGCGACAATCAGATGACGCGGACGTGGCGTACGGCAACTTCAGGTGAAAGAATAACACCCTGGAAATTATCGTCCTGCCTGGTACGGTGACTGAGACCACGAGACAGCAACCCAACGGTATCGTTACGTCGGAGCTTACCTTTAAGTTTAGCACTGCCAAGTAGTAGTTATTGTAGACCCTCCTAGCACATGTCGACCCATGCTGTCAGCAGTTCACCCCGTCTGGACGGGCCCCGAGGACGCCAAGTTGTCAAGGTACCCCCACCTCCCTCCGTAGGATTGTAACCAGCGCAAGTATGCGCAGTTCAAGTTCATGCATTCTATTAGGGACGAGCCGGAGATTTACAACAACAAGCTACAATTGCCGCATTTCAGCACTTGCAACAACGGGCAGCTAGCTAGAACTTCCTGAGCCCACATGGCTGAGAGGATGCGGGAGCATAAAGCACATACCATTCGTTCCGATGACAGCAAAACCCTATCAACACCCGCGTTTGACGAAGGCCAAAGCTGGCTTCGTACGTAACCTATGCTGTCTACCTGCGAGTGGTCGAGGCTAGAGAAGCTGCGGATGCTAGGAGAGCGGCACGACAGAAGGAATTGCAACAAGAGGATGAATACCTGCATTTAAGGACAAAGCGGCTGCGAGTGATGGTCGTGCTTGAGGGGCGAGAGCGCCTAAAACAGAATGTGCAATAGTCGCCCAGCTTGGACCCCATGTTCCACGGCCAAGACAAGGCAGTGGGTGTAAAACATGCTATGGAGTTTTCTGAGGTGCCGGCCCCAACAAGGTAATTTTATCAATATGATGCATGTATCACACGCCCGTTTTGGCCATCTGGTGCATCATCATCCATCAAGCGTCGCCAGCGGTAGGCAATAATAATGGCATGTAAATATTTGTGTTACATTATTATCACTCGCCCCTTGCCCGCCTTTCATTGCACGGGACTCATTAAAGTTGCGGGCGGGGTACTTGGTATTGAGCTTGTTTTGGGTTTGCTCGTGGACCCCTCTCTTGGCCTTTGATACATGCCCGGTGCATGTGACATGCTTGCCGGTGTGCCGCACCCGTTGCCTGCGTGATGGTTGGGCTCGCATCTTTATCAGCATGTGCACTCGGGTGAGCACAACATGAGACATATTCCCTCTCCTTGCTGAGCGCTTCCGAGCAAAAGCTTTAGTTATTTGGTGCATTGCCCCTTTACACCTACGACTGAGCTCTCATCATAAACAATATATGCATATACTTGATGACGTAAAATACAACTTCAGTATAGTTGCAACAATTTATTGTATGCGACTATGCATATCAGCATTATGCAAACCATCACACCTTCATTACCACCACCATCCCATTTGTTTTGGTGGCATTAAAGATGCCGGGAGCATCAGGAATCACTTGCACCCGCAAGCCTCCCCATGCTGAATCAGTCCTTCCTTCAACAATCTCCGTGCACGTTGTTGCAACACTAGTGATAGATCCAGTGTTGTGGACACCATGCCTACGGATGACTGCAGCCCCACAACACAAAACGCTTTCGCTTGCATGTCTAGCATTGTAGCTGCGGCTGGCCACTATTTGAAAATGTGAGCCCCTACAGGCAACACCAATCTCACCATCTCCTCCATGTCCGTATCCCACTTGTGCGTCGTGATGTTTATCAGTAGTTTATATGCATCTTGTGACCGCCTCAAGTCCATGCAGACATGTAGCCCGTTTCGCTCCCATATCTCTCTTACTGCATGCATTACATGTTTCTCTGCCGCTTTGAACACATGCTTAAAGTGCTTGGATTGCAATATAGCACTAACGAGCTCCGGGTAGTTCGCTAGCAAGGCAGCTAGTATAAAACGGGGTGTGTGTGTTGCTCTAACTTCAGCAGGCTACCTAACGAGGTCCTCCTCCTCACGCAGCTTGACGCATCCGTCCTCTCTCTCCCCACTGCGATCGTCCGCTTCCTCATCGTTGTCCCCGAAAACACGCTGCCACTTGTCGTCGTTGCCGACAACTTGAGTAAGCCACATCTCCAGCTGATCAACTCTACGTCCTACATATCTTCGCATCGTCGCGCGAGTAACTGCATGTCGGAGTTTGTACGACAACCCGCAGGGTCTTTCTCGATGTTGCGACTTGCGATGCGACAGTTCCTCGGCGTCGTCGCCGCTGCTGTCATCCACGTCTCACCGACCACCACCGGTGCTGTCAAGTTCTCCCGTTGCGTCCTCATGATTAGCCTCAAACATCGCCTTTGTTTTCTTTCAGCTGTGACACTTCATTCTCAACCTTTCGGCGCTTGATTTCTGTCTCGACGCGTTGTATATCCACCGCCGATAGTTGCGACCGCGTCCTTTCGGTTGTCGACCATCACCCGCCAGTATTTCTTCGCCTCCTCCACACAAGCTACTTTTTTGCGGAGCTTGCTGAATTGGGACTGAAGATATTGCACGGCGATTGTTTCACCGATTCTCGCGCGGACATGGTCAGCGCATGATGAGTTAGCAAGTGATGGCGCCGCTCCTACGTGCTATTTCGCGCCCGCCGCGCTCAAGCCGCCCTGCTCTAGCACGCGGGTTACTTGATGCAAGTGAAACGTATGCATCCGTCGTGAGCTCCCTCGCCGCCCGTATGTCTGCCGCTCGCTGCTTTTTAGACTTAAAGCCGCCTGCCATACTCGCTTTCGTTGTGATTGTGAGAAATGATGTGTCACCGAGGCGCCTGCCGGCGGCGCAGCGGCGGCGGCCCCGGAGAGGGGTGCGCTCGCAGGCCCGTCGGCACCTACCTCTACCTCCACGCGGTGGGCGTTGGTAACCCCGTAGCCGTGCCATGCTTGGCACGGTAGGGGGCTGAACGAGGTACCGACAGTTGCGATCCGCGGGATTAGCAGCAGTCGGGAAGGCATGTACGGAGGGTTTGGAAAAACATAGTATCCGTACACCAACACATGGATCTCCCGCTCGGGCGGTCCGATGTGTTTTTTCAGCGACTAAATACTCACTGATACTCTCTCGTCCTGACGGGAACGAGGTCTGCGGAATGTTTTTTGACGAAGAAGGGTACGGACGGATCAGCGGTGGGACGAGGGTGTTGGAGGTGGCGGCCAGCTCGGAAGCACCGCTAGGGCACGGCGCTTGCTCGCTGTCGCCAACCATGTGAGCTTTAAGTCTCCCCTGGGAGCGAGGCCCGAAGCTACGCATGACGGAGGTGGGTCGCAGACGGAGGAGCGGCAAGGTCTGGCGGCGGCGGTCCTTAGGATCACCCGTCGCCGGAGAAACCCTGTACGGGGGTTTTTGAGGACATATACCCGTACCCGCCATCTTTTGAGGACCGGCGATTCGATCCATGTGCTATACCAACCCCTACCCTAGTCGGTACCCGGTTATCGACAGGCATCCTGAGGCAGTGTGCCTAGGGTTATCGTAACAACACACTGGTCGTAAAGGCGGCCCCCTAACAACGTAAACCACTGGGGGAGGGTACGGACGGCACAGCGCGATCCGATAGGTGGTGGAAACAAACGGCGAATGGACAAGGGGCATAAGAAAATCTGGCTCGGAAGCATGAGAGCCAGCCGGACACCGTATGCAGCCTAGCTATTTTCTCTTCCCAGCCCCCGCAGGAGGAGAGAAGGCTAAGCTAGGTGGCGAGTTGCGTCGGGAGGAGCAACTAATATCTTGGCCGGGATGTGCAAGGATCGAGTCGGGACCGTCGACGACCTGAGCGAGGGGGTTTTCTACCTGCCTTTCCCCCCCAGCTCCGGCACGACCGGAGTCGCACAAGAGCATAGGTCAGGCAAGTCCGACTCGACGAGCACCAGCTCACCGGCTTAGCTGATAAGCTACCTCGCAGCGGCTTGAGCAGGCCGCGCTTCGTGGAGACTAGCGACATTTTATATTTCATATTGTATCCAAAAAAACGTATAGATCAAAAAATAATTAATCCGTGGTTACGTGTATGTCTTAGACGGTATCGCAACATGCAATGGAGAGGTTGGGATCAATAGTTCACGGTCTAGCTCATGTTGATATAAGACCACTAGTGGCACATAGAGGGGGGGGCAGAGATAGCAGCCGGTTTCACCCGGTACATGTTGTAAAAAAATTTAATTTCAATTTCAATTTTTGTGTCATCGGTAACGCGGCGTGCCGATACTATAAACACTATAACAATGGCGACACCCATCGCGCATATCAAGCACTACCCGCGACAAGTATAGCTACCACGAAGGCGCACATGGCTCTTACGGCTTGTGCACGACCCTAAGCATGCGTTGTGGGATTTGTGGGGCGTTCGGAGGTGACAAAAGCATCTTTCGGTGTGTTACAATGGACGCGTTCGTTAAATGTATTGAAAAAGACCCGAAAACTGCGCTGTGGTAGTGTGATAGGCGCGCGTGGTTCATGTGGCATGGGACCTAGCGAAACCTTCTTCACACGTTCCCGCGCCTCACCGCCACAACTACCAAAAAAACTTGAAAAGCATCACGTAATATATTTTTCAATGTGACAACTACCACTAGCGCCCTCTTTTTCACCCGTCGGTCGCCGGTTTGGGGACCGGCGGTAGTGATCAATTGCCCGCGGGGCTGCGCCCACCGCTACGGTGCGAGCTACATGCGCATGCAAACGACGCGATATTTGAGAGTCATGCCGGGATTGCCGGAAAAGGCCAAACGACGGTCACAATATGTGCCTCTAGCGGATGCATGAGCATGTGCTTGGTGTATACTTAGGCGGTCGCTTGGTCAAAGTCCGGGAGTAGAGCGTGTAAGTGTGCGTGTGGGGCGGTGTGCTCCCGTCGTTGAATTGACGGATGCGCGAAGTATGACACGGTGTGGGTATATAAAAAAAGAGGCAAACGGTGGCTCTACTTATATGCTAGCGATGAGAATGGTAGGATTATATCGCCATCGCATGCCTCCGAGTCCTTCTGGGATACTAGCTAGTCGCTATCGCTAGATGCGGTGCTCCATATCATGTCAAGATAAGGCGACCACGCGTGATCGTGTCTTTGTGCCCACTTTGCCGTAAATCGACACGTTGAAAATTGCACTAGCACGGCATGAAAGGTGAAAAAGTGACCATGCGGCACGCGTGGTTGTTCGCTTTGTATAGGACGGGAATTGTTTGTTGCGCCCCCGGGACTGGCATGTAAACCCGCAAGGGCACCCTCTTGCGGAGTTTTGAAAAGACGGCCGACATTAGAAGTCGAACTTCGATAAAACAAAGTTCCAACTCATCATCATCGATGATTATCATATTTCTTGCTGGTGGATTCCATTGGATTCTTTGAAATGAATGTTTATTAATACTCGCAATATCAATATATATGTTGGTTTTCATGCTACTAAACAAAAACTTTACTGAAATGAAATCAATGCAATATCCACTTGTAAAAGTTTTAAAATGATAAAATAGGCACATAAGCCTAAGGTCTCGGAGCCATGAGACATGCAACAACAAATGCACTAGCCTCATGCAAGTCATAACGAAGACATGAACCCAACGTTCCATGAAGAACCACAGAAAGGCGTTGCAAGAACTCATGACGCGCATCCCCAAGAAATCGACGGAAGGGAACAAATGTCGACCGCCGTACATACAAACTCCTTTTGCATCTTGTTTATTTTTTGATTACAAAGAAAATAGTACAATCCACTAGCAAAGAAGAAATGAAAATAAGCACATAAGCCTAGGCCCCCGGTGCATGGAGGCATGCAACGGCAGTTGCACCACCCTCATGCAAGGCATCACGGAGATAGGAACCCAGCATGCCATGAAGAACCACAGAAAGGCGCGGCATGAACTCCGCACGCACGTCCCCAAGAAATCGACCGAAGGGGACAGATGTATGCCGCCGCTCAAACTCCTTTCGCATCATTATTCATTTTCCTCTTCGCTTGGTGGTTTCCACTTCTTTTCCTTGTAAGAAACAAATAATAAATACTTGAAGTATTAATTCCAAATCATAAGCAATCTCTTAGTGGGAAAAAGTAATGAGAATTCGAATGATAAATCGAAGGAAAGATTTACTTGTTTGTATTTCATTGGGATCACTGGTGTACGCATTATTGTTCATCCACATACAGAGCCATTTTATACGAGCATGTGCAGTTGTGTGTGTGTATTCGTACCGAACCTCTGCTGAACCTCCGGATGATGCCTGTGTATCTGTAGTGTTCACTTTTAAAACAGGGGGTCGCGCACGTGACGGGCAGCCGAATGCAGGTGATGATAAATTAGAATAAAACGTGCTATGCCATACCACACACACGGTACCCTCCCGCACCACTTTCCTACAGCCGCCGAACCCTGCTGCGTCCACGCACCGCTGTCGCTTGAACGATATTTGCTAGGGGTATGTCGCCACTCTCGTCCTCCTCCGTTCTTCCGGCAGAATATTTCTCTGGAGAAAATTTATGTCATCGGTGTCACGGCAGCCGTCACGAGACACGCAAGACCTGCCGTAACGACTTGGTTGATCAACTGTCGAATAAATGAACCATAAAACACAGTCGTCGTGATTCTGCCTTCTTTAAACGATCGCCTGTTCAACGCCCCGCGCACGATCGCCTGTGTGCCCCCGGGTGGGTTGCCACCACGCATCGGTAATGCGGCCACGATGACGCTACATCTATCCAGGCTTTTGGTCCGGCTACAGTATCTGTGCCTCGAGTACCCGGAAGCTTGTTTGCTGGCCGCGATATTGCCCGCGGTGGGGGTCGCCCTTCCCGAGGTGCTTCTCATCAGCGAAGGGTGCACGCCCCTACCCGGCCATCTCCTCGTGCCGCTATTTTGTTTGTGGTTCGTGGGCGCCGTGGGCTGCATGCACCCGTATGACCTTGCACGGCAGCGCGTACAGAAACTAGCGGAGCGTCTGGACATATGTGTCCAAATTGAACGACATTTTTGTTTCTCGCCGCCACAGCTACAGGCGGGCTACGAGCAGTGGCGACAACGCGCCGTGTTTTGGCACAGCTTAGACTACCTGCCCGTGCTCTTCATGCTCGCCACCCACGTCAAGCTTCTCTGGATGAAAGAGTGCCGCTCGGGAGTGCTATGGTACGAGGTGTGGGCGCTGGGGCTGTCCGTCCCGGCGCTGTACAAATTGGCCAACCGCACTCGTCTCTCCGCCTGTTCCTATTCCATGCTCAGCATGACCTCCAACGTGTTCAACTGGGTGACACACTGCACGGCCCTCCTGATCTCTGGCGACCCCTGCTTCGGTAGGCTGGGTCGTGGCCTATTCAGGGGCTCCATCGCGTCCCAAACATGCATGTCATGCGCCGCCTTCGTCATGGTCTACCTCTGCACGCCCGTCTCCCAGGCGTATGTCCCACTCAAGACGGCCATTGGGTTCCTGGGAGGCGTCACCTGCGCCTACATGCACATGCTGTACCGAGATGGAGCAGTGGACCCAACCGCGGACGCGCACAGGGTGAGCTTCTTCTGGATGTTCGTCGCTACCACGCTCGCGTGCGTTGCCTGTTTCCACGTCAGCACCAGACTGAGCGAGGAGGGGATGGGGAGGTACGTGGCAGCGCTGCGGACTCACGCTGCGACGAGAGGTGGCGGGCGTCCAGCCTGGGACAACCATCGATGAGAAATACACGAAGATCCGGCGTCCACCCCACTCCACGCAGTCGTGCGACTTTTGGGGGTTTGTTTAGGGTGTCGGGTTTGATGATCCAGTAGTGTTACTCGGTCATTGGATATAAAACCGACGAGCGAGGCCCACCGCCAACCCATCTGCCCCTCCCAGCAGTGCTTCGTGGCCTCAGGATTGGACACCGAGGCGTCCCCGATCCACGAAGCCTATTACAGCTTCGTATTCTCTAACGCGTTTGCTTTACCTAACTTCGCAACCCTGTCTCAGATTATTCGGAGTTTACGTCCTGTTCACACAATTGCGCACGGGGCAGTGTTTTTGCTGCGCGTGCTGGTCGCGTCCACTGCCGGTTTGCGCTTTTGCGCGTCGTGGATTTGTAAATAATTTTTGCGCTCCTTTGATGAGCGATTGAGCTTTCGATCGAACGCCACAGCCGTGTCTGGTCTCTCATAGGACGGAACAACAAAGGGATGAAATTCAAAAGGAAAAAAAATCCCATACCGATCCTGGCAAGCTTACCTGTCGCCCACCGCACCGTCGCACGTTTCTCTTACGCATCGACTCTTACGCAAGGCTCAGCTTTGGGCTGTTGCTCGGTTTCAGTATCACTAGACTAAACCATACACTGCTGATACTAAGCGCCAATGCAGGTAGATATCAGGGCACTGCTCATATAACTTGACATTGTTATGAAATATCGCGAGGTGGGTGGGCTCAGGTTTGGGGCTTTGCAGTTTTCAAAAGAAATGGCACATACGACTGCACAAATGAAACGGCAGAGGTCCACCAAAAATACAAACAAGCGAAAATGATGCATGCCTGAAAAAGTTTACATACGCTACACTAGTTTTACAACAAACTCTTTATGACATACAACTACTTTCGTAATAAAACTTATGTAACACACGTATAGTTTTATAATAGAACTAAAGTCTAACACTTATTACCTAGTCATCTTGTAAATTAAACGATTCTTTGAGCTGCGAAAAAGCAAATTGGATGCGATACAATGAGAAAATCAAGCAGTGACTTGATTTCACATTGCTACAGCTACAAACTTACAGTTCTCTTATTTCATTCAATTTGAATGTCTGAGTAGCAACAAAGTCGACAAGACATTTGTTTGGTTTTTAGGTGACAGATGAAGTTCAGTCAATTTTGATTAGCGCACAGCCCCCCCTCCCACCCTTTCCATGTACTCGTAGTGTCCTTGGTGCTTCCTTTGGTTCCATACATTAACACATCGGTTTATCCACTAAAAAAATTCACCTTGATTGTTTTTACCTTGTCAAAAAGACCTACCCACTATATTATTTGCTAGTACCCCGACAGGAAACACGACATGTTTGATGCACGCCCTCAAAAAAAAAAATTTTTACACAATAAATCAAATGCCTTTCTGTTCCTCGGGCTCATGCCTGAGGGGTTTTCTCCTCTTAGCTCCTTTTTGCTTGGGTTTTATCACTGCCTTTCATGTTTAAAAATCTCTCCTCCTTTTTGCTTGGTTTTTTCACTGCCTTTCTTGTTTAAAAATCAAGACATTTTTTTCAATAGTATCAAGGTGCGAGTGCTATAGAGATAAGTACGTCACGGGTTAGTACATATTATGCACCTAATCATTCATCATTGCCCCACTGCCAGACGCCTTTCTTCAGTATTGTTTGTTAGTTGTCGCTTTGATATTCGCCGACTGGCAAAAACAATGTGGACGATTGTGTGATGCGCTTTAGTTATGTCGTGTGTAACCAACGTATGCAAAACACATCATTCCTATAATTTATTGTTAAGGTGCAAACGAACTTATCGCCGCCCAAATGCTAAGGTATTACGACGATACAAGGCAACGTAGTATATCTCTTATTTCACCGACGTATCGATTGTTTAGGACACTAAATCAAGGATGAATCGATTTAATGGGTGATTAATCCGTGGATGCATCGACTAAATGGGGGCACGAATTCATGAACCTATTGATGAAACAAAGCATACATTCATAGACGTATTAAACTAAGGGCATTGATTCATGGATGCATTAATGCGGGTGATGCGGGGCGAACGCATTGATGTATCACCATCTGTCTCGTACTCTCCTCTCAAATGCATGTGTTTACGAAACAACGAGCCGGTTTATCGTATGATAATTGCGCTTATAGATAGGTAGCAAGAGTGCATTACTATTGCCTTCTAGAAAAATCAAATTCAATAATGTTAATTGGGTGCATCAATGCGACCGATGTCCCGGAATCATCTAGGTAATTTGTTGTGCTTCGATTAGATGGGTCACTAATTCATTGATGCATTGATTAATCGAGGTTCTCGTTCGCGGGTGCATTGATTGAATAGGGCACTACTGCGTGGACGCATCGACTAGATACTATATCTAATTCGTGGACGCGGTAATTAAATAAAACTCAAATTCTTGAATGCTTTCTTGATCAGATATGGTATAAATTCATGGGCGCATTGATGCACCGCGATGCGGCGGATGCATCATGCTCCCATGATTCCATCGATGTTGGATGCGGAGGCTGAGAGTAGCTTGAGACCGTGCGTAGTGGCATGTCCCTTACTTTTGTATAATATGCATAACTCATTGACATGCGTGCACACATATTTTCATCGTCAGACTTTCTAGAAGAGCAACTTTGTATAAACGCTTGTCCGGAGCGCATGAAATCGGCAGCGTATCACTATCGCTAGTAGCTAGAACCGAGCCCATGTTTTCCATGAAAGATAGTTGGGATGTCGCCAACTCTATTTATATTTAGTTTCATCACTTGTTGGGGGAGTCGGATGTGGACATCGGATGTGCGTCGGGAGTTCACGCAAATAATTTCGGTGGTTCTTCGTGGCGCCTTTGGTTCCTGTCGCAGTGATTTTGTTAGGCGGGCTGTGATGGTGTTGTTGCATGCTTTCCTGCTCCGCGGGCTTTTTAGGCCCGCTCGTTGTCCACTCCGCATTTGCTGGTGGATTTTAGTGCTTTCTTAGTGTAGCGCGAATGAATCCATGGCTTCTCAGTATTAGCGATATTGTTTTGCATCGTGCAGACTTCGCCCAGATTCTGGTGCAAGAAATCATGTCAGATAGTCCAACTGCATTGACTGATGTGCTAATACAATCTGTAGCGTGTCCATGTGCGTGTGTGTCCCCATATCATCAGCTCGGTGGGATTCGATATTACAAAAGCACTGCGTTAATTTGATTTGGAAAACATATATGAATGGTGTATAGCGCACGCACTCATTCGGATAGGGATTTCGATACGTCGTGCACTACTGCCCATCGCCATATGAGCACTAGGTATATTATTACAAAAATACGTAGCGAGCGAGAAAGGGTAAGGTTGATTATTAAAAAAACATCATGTGGGTGTGTGGGTGTGTGTGTGTGTGTGTGTGTGTGTGTGTGAGAGAGAGAGAGAGAGAGAGAGAGAGAGAGAGAGAGAGAGAGAGAGAGAGAGAGAGAGAGAGAGAGAGAGAGAGAGAGAGAGAGAGAGAGAGAGAGAGAGAGAGAGAGAGAGAGAGAGGGAGAGAGAGAGAGGGAGAGAGAGGGAGAGAGAGAGAGAGAGAGAGAGAGAGAGAGAGAGAGAGAGAGAGAGAGAGAGAGAGAGGGGGGGGGGCGTGTGTGTGTGTGTGTGTGTGAGAGAGAGAGAGAGAGTGGGAGAGAGAGAGAGACAGGGAGAGAGAGAGAGAGAGTGTGTGTGTGTCTGTGTGAAATGATTATGAATAAGGCATCATTAGCATAAGGCACATCTTTGGATGGGTCACTTGTATCTTTTAAAAGGGGCGCCAATAGCGAGAGAGTTGGATAAAAGGGCGGTATGGTCACATTTTTCGTCCCAGCCGGTTTTCGCTGCCCCCAATCCCCATTTTCACGACGAAGAAAATCCTATATTTATGGTCACATTTTCCGGTAAAGACCGAAAATGTTCACTTTTTTATTCCCATATGCTTTTCGACGCACCAAACCCCGATTTCCTGGTCAAAGAGAAAATAGACCCAATTTTTATCGATAAGGGTACCCGTAGGGCCGGCCGTTATGGTCACATTTTTGGCCCAACCTCGCCTGCTCACGCATCCTATATCGCGTACTCAATCGTGTATACGGGTGGGTAGTAGCTGTCCCCGTGGTTACCCGTATCTTTGTACACCGTTACCCCGTTCCTTCGTATCTCGACTCCTGGCGTGTGTCTTCTGCGGCTCCATATCACATTGAACACCGGCGATACGCTATCGGTGACATCCTCGATGGTCCACATTAAACTTCCCACGGTATTTGCATTTGCATTATCTCTATCAGTATATATTAAGTCTCTATTAAATTGGCGCCATATGTCGGTAAAAACTACTTCTCCCCCGAATGAACTCGAAACCGTATAAAGGTAAAGTTCAGAGTGATCCGATGGAACAGCAACGAAGAATTCCCACTTCGTCGGCGCCGTGTAGCTCCCGACCGGCTGCGGCCCCGCCGTGTTGCCGCGGGCATCAATGAGCTCCACCCAAAAGTAGTTCGTCCCGCCCGATAGCCCATCGGCCGTGGTGACGCCATCCAGGTACCTTTTGACGCCGGTGGCGTGGTTTTTCGTCGACGAGTTGAGTACCGCCGCGGTGACGTTGGTGTACTCCGCCGGAACTTCGTCGACGGTGTTCCGGTACAGACGGACCTCGGTGACACCACTCATTTTGAGGTAGAGTAAGATTTTTCGATGCACCCCGGGATATTCGGAGCGTTCTCCTCTAGCCGGCTCATCACATTACTCGTGTGACGGATGAAATCCCCCTCAGACATGTATTCGGCGTTATTGAGGAGGCGGAGAGTACATTCCGTGTTGATATCACGAACGACCTCGCCGAACCGTGACGAATAGTCGTTGTGGCGCTCAGCCTTGTTCGGCCATTCGAGCCCACGATTCACCGCCGCCACGGACCCGCTGAGAAGTGAAAGACATCCGCTCACGATAGCGGGAACCCCGGTGGTAGCCGAAGGCTGCCCGATCCCGTACGTGAGATTAAGACAACCCACGCCGAGACTCAGTGCGACGGTGGTGAACAAGGCCATGTCCGCACGTCCCTTGAAGAAAGAATAGGAATCCCCATGCAATCGCCTGAGTTTTTTCGCCTGTGCGCGCCACTTCTCAAGCAAGGGATTTTCGATCTGAACGGCGGCCTCACTTTCACTCATTTTGTTTTGACCTGAGAAAAAGGGTGCCGGGTCTAATGTCAAGTCCTCCCACATCAATCAAGGTAAGCATCCGCGGCTCCTCTACCGTGTTCCCGATAGAATTTTTTCGGATGCAAGTCGTGAACCCCATGAGGTAGTTCCACGGTGGGAGGTAGGTGGTTACATCGGGCCTATTGGTGTCCGACAGCCGCAGGTTTGTTTGGACAAGTGACATGGTGTGTTACTACGTGTCTAAGAAAGAAAGCGTGATGGTGACACTGAAGGCGTCGGCGGGGGTGACCTCTATAGAGCTCTCCGCCAGTTCCGGGGCAGAATCGTCCTCATCAACGTCGAAGATGCCGCTGGTGTCTGATTGCGGTTCGAAGATCTCAACAAAGCCCTCGTGCAGACCCGGGCGTAAAACACTCCCAGGGAACTTCGCCGTTCCGAGCGTATGCCTGAAGGTCA
Organism: Tetraselmis chui; assembly: GCA_026401115.1. NCBI lineage: Eukaryota > Viridiplantae > Chlorophyta > Chlorodendrophyceae > Chlorodendrales > Chlorodendraceae > Tetraselmis > Tetraselmis chui. The sequence goes on from JAPMLY010000680.1 coordinate 120,236, forward strand.
TTCTTCGCCAGCTATTTGGTAGAAGGTAAGACAAAATACGTACGCAGTTGACTCGCCATTGTCAAGCTCAGTAAATTGCGTCGCTGTTCGAAGTTGAAGGTCGATCTCACCCACATTGTCAAGCGGCCGCCGAATGGGTATGCCTACGGTGTCTTCGTTCACACCTTTAAGGCTGAGCTTCTGTCCCACGTAGCTCAACGCGTCTTGCGCGCGTGATCCCGGCAGAAATCCGAGGACGCTTAGGCCTTGGTACGGGTCGTCGACGAAGGTCCTGCTAGTGATTGCGAGCCCGTACGCTTGCGCGCCGTAGAGATGGATCAACGAGCAATGCGAGACCGCGACCTGCCACCTTGTGCCGTCGTTTCGGTCCATACGGAAAGAGCGGAAGTCGACGGGGACACGTTCGTTCGGCCCGCGGACATTCATCCACACGTGAAAGAAGGGCGGGGACAAGCTACGCTCGGGCTCTTCCACCCAGAAAACGAGGCTGAAGGTGTAGTCGTTAACGAAAGTAGGAGTCCATGGAAGCACACTGGTTCTAAGCTTCGTCGGGCCCTGAAGGAGGTAGAAAGACATGTCCCCGCGTACAAGCCGCGAGCCGTCGCATATCCCAGCGCACGTGTTGCTCTGCACGTACGACGAATCCGCCATCTCGCCAAAGACATTGCCGCCGCGCCAAGACTGCAAAAGAGCTAGGATTGAGTCGTTGTTTGCGGGATCCCAGCTCTTGTAGGAATTTGATTGACGGATCGACGGAGAGCACAGCATAATCGAAAGGGGGTCGGGATCCACACCTGTGAAGCCGGTGATCGGTGTACACCACTCCAGCGCGAAGCGAACATGGGGTTTACCTTGGAAGTTGCTGCCGTTCTGAAAAGCTGGCGTGCGGACTGTGAAGGCGTATTTCTCGCCGCTCACACGCTCTTGGGAGCTAACGACGATCCTGTGCGCAAACATTTGTTTATGGTACAGAAAATGATCATACATAGACGCTCACCAGTCCATCTGCTGCAACCTCAATGAACCCGCCGTAGTGGCTAAAGACGTCAACGGTCAGACTGGAGGTTAACTGAGCCCCAAACTGCGCCGTTAGGTGGCTGACACTCGTACTCACGTTAACCCCATTTTCACTGAACATAGTCTTGTGCGACTGCGATTCAAGGTCTGTGGCGATAAGGTACTTTCCTTCGTTCGCAGCCCACGTGGCCACATCGATGATCCCCATGTGCTCCAAGCAACCATACGCGTGGAAGGCTTTCTGTGCTTCAGCAAACGCCTCGGGATTCGAGTCCACGGGTTTCGACGGTGTTAGAACACCGTTAATGGTAAACTGATACCGGCCGCCGTTTCCGATTGGATTGTTGCGTGTTGATACATACTTCTTGTTGTTATAGTTGTCCTCATCCTTTCGGAAGATGGCAATAAGCGTCTTCAAGGCCTTGTAAGGGCTGGAGAACGCCATACTCATGGAGCCCGAACCGTTAGAAGCGATCCAGCGGTGCTGGGAGTAGGTTGTATACGGGATGACTAGCCGCCCGCCATTGGCCTCAAAAATCGCTCGATCGACGTCGGGAGAGAGATGGATCATCTCTGCAACGAACTCGACGTTTCGTAGCACCCATGGAAAGTTTTTCTCCTGCACCTTCGCCACGTCCCCCAATGTAAGCTCAAGCATCAGGTGCGTCCTATTCATGTTGCCGACCGGGAGATACTTTTGCTGCATGCTTCCAACGATTGCGCTCATGAGAGGAATACAGAACACTTGCGATGACCCTCCCGCAACTTCAGTACCAAAGCCCTCCGCGACGCTTCCAGTGAAATTCATTTGGCCCGATGTGCCAGATAGGTCCAAAAGTGTGTGATAGAGGGCGTTATACTCCTCGATGTTCTCGAGTGTCCCCCCGCCAGCGCCCCCGCTCGCTGACACCTTCAACGCACGAATAAGCGCGTGCGCAGAGTAATCCAATTTAATTTTATTAGCAGCCGTTCCATCAAGATTGTGAAGCTCGAATTTCAAATAACTCTGTCTGGTATTTAGGTACTCTCCCCGGTTTCCCGTTGGGAGTACGAACTTGATCGTGTTGCCTGGGCTGAACCCAGACGTAGCATTCTCCGGAAATACATTTACTCTACTACGGGTCGCCGGCGCCGCCTTAGGCTTGATCCCGTACACGAACGAATCGCTGATAGAGCTTCGCACTTCGGTCATGGTGTATTGTTTATAATATCGTTACAGAAAAAATTTTCGTTAGCCATTGTTTTCGTTAGCCTCTTTCAAGAGTTGATCTTGGTCCTCTCATTTGACCGTACGCGGATCTGACAGCCGCAGCGTGACCCTTCATACTATTTAGATCAGCCCCCTTTCCATCAAGAACCCCCTCCACTCCGCCAGCAATCCCGCCGACCCCGCGGGCAATGGCGCCGGCTGACGCGATACCAGCCCCGAGAACTGGGTTGAAGGCGGCGACCGGCGCAGCGGCTGAGAGCAAAAATCCGCCGAGCTTGTTCCCAGCCACTCGAACGCCGTGTGCTATTTTATGGCCGATCGTACGAAAGTTGTGCAGCTTCTCTCCGATGAAGTGACCGAGCCCCATGTTGTGTTTGCTATAAGCCCAGATTTTTTGTTCTGACCCTAAATCACCTTTTATACAGGTGCTTTGCCCTTTTTTCGCCTCTCGGCCAGCTTTTCTCGAATGTATAATGCCTTTTCCTCCTTCCCCCTCCTCTTTTTTCCTGCCGGAAATTCTATTCCCAACCGCTCCGAAAGCTCGTCCATTACTCTTGGTTCAAACATGTGAGGATTGTTAAGAATATATAAATCATCAACTCCTGTTTGTTCACGGTCTTCGAAAGAACGAACGAGCTGTTTGACACCCGAAGTTGATGGTGCGTCAGTCGAAGGCTTTGGCTGGGACCTAGTTTCCAACACATGCTTTTCGCCTATGGGCGCCGCCACGTTCTTAAACGGGTCTTGTCGTTGCATTTTGGTGTGAGAGTTGTAGTCAGCAGGCCATGGATTAATTATAATGGGTGCCGGCGAGGGGGTTACCATTGTCCATCCTCTGCTAGGGGGGAGAAGTTGGGACATGGGGTCGTTATTTACGCTCTGGACAACGCTGACCCGGACATTATGATTGCGTGAAGCTTTTGGTTTTGGCTTTGGTTTTTGTTTCTTATCAGCCGCCGGTTTCTTCGGCTTAGTAGTCTTGGTCTTCCGCCGCGGCATTGCTGTTTAATCCTATAAGGTCAAAATTTTTATAAAGATCACCGGTGCTTGTATCGGCAAACATGAAGGCATAGGGCCGGTCAAACACGTACCGCATGACCTCCTCCGCCTCCTCCCGGGGTAAGGCTATGAGCTCCTCGAATATCGCCGTGGCTTCCTTTTTGTTCCTGGGTTTGTACATCAAAAAATGTGACAAGGTCTTCCGAATTCCTAGTGGCATAGCGTTGTACGACTGCACCAAGATCATGATTGATAGCCGGTAGTGACGCCGGTTGTAGATTAGGTCACGCAGCACACGTTGGATTTCGTTGTCTTTGAGCGCCGCAGTAACGTCGTCGAGTACCAACAAACTATTCTTCTCTTTCTCCGCAGATTCCTTCACCGCCTCCCGAATTCCGTCGAGGGTCGCCCAATCTAGGTCGTCGTGCATCTTGTTGTGGTTCTTGAAGATGTTCCGCTTCAAACTCGCCACGGAGTGAGACGGCATGACAACGTGCACGTGATGGAACGCCTTGCGGTACGCTTGCTTGCTCGAGAGTAGGCTTACGAGCATCGACGTTTTACCCGTGCCCGCGGAGCCGATAATCGCCGTGAAAAACGGTCGGTCGGGCAGCGGCGACACGATTTGTTCGTGGATTTTCTTGTCACACAAGAATGCCGGGGGTTTCACTGTGAATTCCGACCTTTTTTCGATGCTGAACCGCATTTTTCGTTCTTCCTTTTATAGTATCTTCGAATTTCTTTGGGGGCCACCCCAAAGGTTACTGCCTCGAGCACTTGGAATTGCTCGTCGGTGAACTCGAATCCCTCGTAGTTTTCCTTCCACCACGCCACCGTCCCGTAGTTTGAGCTAAAACTTTGATCTGTCTGGGTGGACTTACTCGCAGAAATGGAGGAAACCGCTTCCCCGTGAACTACCTCATCACCGATGGCCGATAAAAGGGAGATTGGTTCAGGTCCGGAAGTAGACGAAGTAGAGGCCATGGTTCTAGTTGGTTCTATTTATTTTCTATTGTCTAGTTAGAAAAAAGAAATGCCATGGGACGGGGAAATGATCTCGAGCGCAGCGACGGCAGTGACGGAGACGGTTCAGAGCACTCCATTCCTGAAATTCCTGGCGATGTTGGGGGGGACGATGTGGCTAGTGGAGAGGCTGAGACACGGGGAAAACAACAGGCCGGCGAAAAAGAACCAACAAGCCTTGACCCGAAGCCAAAAAATAAACGAGTTGCAAGCGAGAAGATGAAGGCAGCTCTTTTGCGCGCCAGGACGGCAAAGGCTGAAAAGCGGGAAAAGGTGAAACAAACAAAAGCATCTAGTTACACTACCCAGCCCCAGTTTTTCTTCGATATTGTTTAAAAGATGCTCCAGCAGCTGTACTTGGACACGGCGTATGCTGACGCGACGCTCGATGACGGGACCCACGTATTCTCACTACTAGATCCCCTGACCGTCCCCCAGGGCTTCACAATGCAGGTTAGGTTGCTTAATGCGTGGTTGCCTCATACGTACTACAGTATATTTGACGGTAACGACACGCTGGTCCTAAAATACGACGATGGTGGTGAGATTCCTGGAGAGCCGGTAACCATAAAGCTCCCCCGCGGGAACCGGTCAATCGACGACATCGTGACCTTCCTAAATGATGCACGACTCGATGAGTACGTGGCTAAATATGACGAGAACACGAATAAAATGTCGCTACATGCAACGGAAAACGCGGATCATCATGTTGTGATCGGGGAAGGCACCACGTGCACTCGGCTACTAGGCTTGAATGTTGGTGACTCCGCCAAAATCGTCGACGGAGAGTTGCTGCTCACCGCCAGCCGTATCGTGGACTTGACGCGCACCAGCTCGGTGTTTGTGCATAGCAACCTGCTAACACAAAACCGTGACCCCCGGACAAGGCGTGTGGGTGACATACTTTGCAAGGTACCGTCCAGTGCCCAGTTCAATGGCATTGATCACTTCAGCTCGGACGCCTTCGTGGACGTTTTTAACCGCTATCTAAGCTACGTGAGCATCCGGCTAAGCGACGACGACGGGCGGACGCTCGACCTCAACGGCGGACGTTTCACGGCGACTTTAAAAATTGCTTTTGCTAAGATTAACAAAGATGAACCAGTCTCGGCAAGTATCAGCGCCGCTGCAGCTGAACGGCCGCCGGGCGGTGGAGGTGGACCTCAGCCAGGCCGAATCTCTATACCGGGAGCTAGCGGCTCGGGTGACGGTGGAGGAGACGGAAAATGATCGGCAGGACACGGACATTGAGGGGTTGACTACGGACTTGACAGCGCTCACTGGCACGGTGACTGGATTTGCCAACGAGTTCAGCGCGTCGAACATCCGCACCGACAACATCACAACCATCGGTTTTGACACCGACATCACCATGGGCGCCTCGCTTTTGCCGACGACGGCGGCGTTGGTGGGACCGATTCACTCGCTCGGCAGCGAATCCAACGAGTGGAAGACTTTATTCGCTGAGGACGTTATGCTTGCCGGTGCGAGCTTGAGCAATACATTGGGTGAATTGAGTGAGGAAATAGACACCATCGAGGGGCAAATCGAGTCAATGACTGAATTTTCCGAAAACTTCAGTGCGTCGAACATCCGCACCGACAACATTACAGCCATCGGTTTTGACACCGACATCACCGTGGGCGCCTCGCTTTTGCCGACGACGGCGGTATTGGTGGGACCGATTCACTCGCTCGGGAGCGAAACGCACGAGTGGAAGACTGTGCACGCTGAAGACGTTATGCTTGATGGAGTGAGCTTGAGCAACACCTTGGGAGAAATGAAGGAGGAAATAGGCGCTGGATCGAATCTCGTGCAGCACCTGAAGGTCGAGGGAGACGGGCTGATCGGCGTCGATAATACAAAACGAGACTTCGGGGCGCTGGACTACCCGTGGTGGACAATATACACCACCGACATCACTGTGAATGATAGCATCAATGCCAACATGCTGAAATCCAGCCGCTCTGATACCGATGACATCACGGTGTACGCCAATCTCGTGCCAAATGACACGGACATCGGTGGGGATACGATTGGGACGTTTACGAAGCCGTGGCAAACCGGGCACTTCCACGACGTATACGCCAAGAACCTATTTGGGCAGAATGAGGAGGGTTTCTCTCGCCGGGCGCTGCTCGACGGGGACCAAAACGTTAGCTCTACCATCACTCCAAAGGCTGAAACGCAGGTGGATATAGGATCGACATCGAGACCTTTTAGCAAAGCATACTTTCAGGACTTGTACGGGCTAGACGCCTCCAGCACGCCACGGAGGGCATTGTTGGAAGGAGGTGATTACGCGACGGAAAATCATACGCACGACGCCTACGCTCCTATTGCACACACGCACGACGACTACGCTCCTATCGCACACACGCACGACGACTACGCCGCTGTTGCACACACGCACGACGACTACGCTCCTATTGCACACACGCACGACGACTACGCTCCTATCGCACACACGCACGACGACTACGCTCCTATTGCACACACGCACGACGACTACGCTCCTATCGCACACACGCACGACGACTACGCCGCTGTTGCACACACGCACGACGACTACGCTCCTATTGCACACACGCACGCATGGGGTACTGTCACGGGCAAGCCCACTTTTTTCAGCGGATCGTACGCCGACTTGACGGGAAGGCCGACGTGGGTGACCACTAGCCAAGCGAGTGTCAACCTTTCGGGGTTCAACAACGACTTGCCCCTTGACGTGGATTGGACGGACGTGCAGAACAAGCCCACTTTTTTCAGCGGATCGTACGCCGACTTGACGGGAAGGCCGACGTGGGTGACTACTAACCAAACGAGCGTCAACCTTTCGGGGTTCAACAACGACTTGCCCCTTGACGTGGATTGGACGGACGTGCAGAACAAGCCCACTTTTTTCAGCGGATCGTACGCCGACTTGACGGGAAGGCCGACGTGGGTGACTACTAACCAAACGAGCGTCAACCTTTCAGGGTTCAACAACGACTTGTCCCTTGACGTGGATTGGACGGACGTGCAGAACAAGCCAGGATTCTTCAGCGGCTCGTACGCCGACTTGACGGGAAGGCCGACGTGGGTGACCACTAGCCAAGCGAGTGTCAACCTTTCGGGGTTCAACAACGACTTACCGGTCGGTGACGTGGATTGGACGGACGTGCAGAACAAGCCAGGATTCTTCAGCGGCTCGTACGCCGACTTGACGGGAAGGCCGACGTGGGTGACCACTAGCCAAGCGAGTGTCAACCTTTCAGGGTTCAACAACGACTTGTCCCTTGACGTGGATTGGACGGACGTGCAGAACAAGCCCACTTTTTTCAGTGGCTCGTACAACGACTTGACAGACCGGCCTGACATCGAGGAGATTGTTGAGGTCCAACTCCTGGCTGCTGGAAATGATTATGCACTTGAAAATCATACACACAACGAGTACGCCTCGACTGGACACACACACAGTGAGTACGCCCCGATAAGTCACACGCACACTGGGTTCGCCCCGACCAACCACACGCACGACGACGCCTACGCCTTGACTACGCACACGCACGACGACGCCTACGCCCCGACCAACCACACACACAGTGAGTACGCCCCGATAAGTCACACGCACACTGGGTTCGCCCCGACCAACCACACGCACGACGACGCCTACGCTCCTATTTCACACACGCACACTGGGTTCGCCCCTACCAACCACTCGCACGATGACTATGCCTTGACTACGCATACGCACACTGGGTTTGCCCCGACCAATCACTCGCATAACGAGTACGCCTTGACTACGCATACGCACACTGGGTTCGCCCCGACCAACCACTCGCACAGTGAGTACGCCCTGACTACGCATACGCACACTGGGTTCGCCCCGACCAACCACACGCACGCATGGAATACCATAACGGGCAAGCCCACTTTTTTCAGTGGCTCCTACAACGATCTCACCGATAAGCCAGGGCCTGCAACGTGGCTGGATTTAAACGGTCGGCCGAATTGGACAAACTACTTCTCTCTCGGTGGCACCACGGACACCGTGACAATCGGCTCAAACAGCTTCAAGAGCGGTGACTTCGCTCCAAACGGCCAAGGAGTGTATGACCTCGGTGACCCATACGCCCGGTGGCGGCGCTTTTACGTGGAGGAGATATTCGCCGACAAGGGAATCGACGCTGGCAACAATCGCATCACGAACGTCGCACCACCGGTAGGTTACTACGATGCTGCAACGAAAGGGTACGTTGACGAAGCCATACCAACGTGGATTGGGAAAATTTCGTACGATGACATCGGGCAGTTCATGGAGCCAGTGCAGTCCTCGAACTATGATATCGTATTGCATGACTCCTTGACACCGGTGTCGAACTCGACGTTCAATCTTGGGCAAAACCTGAGGCGATTCCTGTTCGGCTACTTCCAGCGCGTGCGCCTGGGGGAAAACGATCCGTACTATGACGACGAGGCTATCACATATGAATTCCTTCGGTCATACGTAACTGAAAACGCACAGGGTGCATCGTCATGGAGCGGGATAAGCGATAAACCGGCGTGGGTCGACAAAATATCGTATGAAAATGGTGTGGACCCGGAAAACCCCTCAAATTATGACATAGTTGTGAGCGACTCGATCATTCCGGCCGGTCTTTATAGCATTGGGCGTGATAACAGGCGATTTGTTTACGGCTACTTCCAGCGGGTGCGTGTTTCTGAATCGCCGTACGAAGACGATGAGGCAGTACCGCTCCAATTCATGCGCGATTACGTCGCAGCGAATGCGATGTGGTCGGATTGGAGCGACATCAGAGGAAGACCGGACTGGACGAACACATTCAGTGGCGACACAACTACGGTGAGCGTAGGAAGTAATCTAGTTCCGAATGCCTCCCAACTCGATATAGGAAGTGTGTCCTTGCCGTGGCGGCACATTATTTCCTCATATTTGACTGTATATAGCTTTGCTTACTTCAGTGGATCGCGTTTACAGGGGGTAGGCGCCCCGGCAAGTGATACCGATGCTGCCACAAAGAAATACGTGGATGACAGCGAAACGGACACAAGGTCGTATGTGGACGCCCAGAAACAGGATCTGTTGAGCCAAATTAGCACGTTATCTACACAAATGGGCCATATAATAAGCATCCTAGCGGCCGAGATGAGAGAAGAGGAGATCCCATTCAGAGTAATCTACAGCGAGGATGATAACTCCAAAATGCTTACGGTTGGTCAGGCGAGGGCATTGCATTTCATTTTTCCAGCATCTCTACAGAATCACACGGACTTAATTACGGAGGTTAAGCTGACCTTTTCTTGTCGGAAAACGACGGGCTTTATATTTCTCAAGGGTCGAAGCACCACAAGCCTAAGTTGGGACATGACCGGCACTGATCTATTGGTACAGGAATCGTTTCCAGCCTTTGGTTTGTCTACCGGCTCATTGGATGAGATACTGAACGTCAAAGTTACACTGCGTGTTACGATCGCTTCTAATGTGTTTACTGTGGCTTCTACAACTGTCAAGGTGCGTGACCGTTTGGAGCAAGATTTCACAATGTTTATGTAACTACTAGTTTTGTCATGCCGGCATGACATTTTATGTACATTAAAACTAAATGCAGGCCACGCAAAATAATATCCGTTTGGCGCGGATCCGCGGGCGGATCGAGGCCGCCGAGGACCCCGTACGGGTATTCGCAGAGGAGTACGACCAAGGAGATGCGGACACCCAAGATGCCTTGCGAACCGTGTGGGAGGCCAAATTCGCCAACCGCGCAGAGGATCCCGGCATGGCGGACCGACGCTTCGATCAATATTTATCGCTTGGCCGACGATCGCTGCCACGTAGAACCAACCGGGCAATACGAGAGTCACACGAGCTAGCCGCCGGCGCGGACACCAAAATCCAGTTTCTCCTAAAAAAGCCAGCCAATGCCAGGCTGCCCGAATGGCTGTGGGTCACCGTGTACAAAGTGCGGGTTGACATGCTCACACAAGCAGCCCACGATCTTGTCACAACCAACCCAACCGTTGCCCTCCTAGCCCCGATGGTGTATATTGGACACCGCCGTGACTCAGCGAACGTTCGAAATCGAGTTAGGGTATCCGACGGCGCGAGGCGCGCGAGAAGTGCCAACGGGTTGATTGAGCTAGTTCGTTTGTTGCTCGATGCTGGTCTGCGGCACGGTAATGACTTTCGCTTCGACGAGTTTTATACAGAAGAGGTATTGGGGCGAGTGGATCATGGTCACGGCCTTGAAGCATCAAACGCTATCGATGCGAGTGTGCGGGAGGATTTGGTCCGCCTCAGCGTAATTAAAGACTTCATTTCGGGTGCTGGACCTCGACCATTCAACGCTAAAATCGACAACTCTTTACTTGGCGTGACCAACATTTCGGGACTGTTGGGCGCTCACAACAAGCCCGTGGGGCAGTTGAACGTTCCGGCGCTCATGGAAAAGTTGGCTGAAGCTCGTAAAGTGTTGAACCGGAAACGTGCTGAATACCTTCGAAAATTTATTAAAGATGAGCGCGGGCGCCGCGTGCTCCCAAAGCCCGGCGTGACTAAGGATGGTCTCGGCCAGCTTAATTCCGCCCAGCTCTCCCAAGCACAGCGAGCTGCACGCCTACGCGCCATGAACGCCGACGCTGCTGTTTAGGTAGTGACCATGGGCCCGTGTGGTCACTCCGTCGCTGCAGATCCATCGCTTGTCGTCGTATGCGCTCAAGGCGCTTTTAGTCGCACTAACTGTGCAAATTCTGTGGTTCCTAGACTGGATCATCGTTTGCTTTACCTCGCAATCCTTGCCGCCGAGCGCCTCCTTGTACTGCTTAAGCTTGAGCTCGCGCTCGGCGACCCCTTTTTTAATCCCCTTTGCCGTACGCTTGGTTTTACTCCCCACCGTGAAGCAATACATCTTTGCCTTTAGGCCGACAAACTCTTTGATAGGCACACCGTTTGTTTCGTCCTTGAATTTTCCCACCACCTTCTTGTTCGCTTTTGAGTACAATGGATGGTCCTCGGGGTAGTCGCTGGTGTCGAAGTGCTCTTCCATTTGCCCCATGTCGGCGTACACGTCCGGGGTCTCGATGTGGTAGCACAGGGAGTCGGTGTCGGTAAACAATAACCTTGCCTTGTCGCCGTAGCGTTGACGAATCACGTCGTAGTGAAATCGGAACATGAGCAGCTTAGACAAGTCCAGGATACTGGCCCCCATGAAAATCGGTTTGTTCAACTTGACATCATCCTTGATCCGAGACACCCCGGCTATGTTGCCAATAACGGTGCACCGCTCGAATCGTGGATCGGCCACACGCTTTTTCAGCTTGTCGTCGTTGCTGAAGAACTCGTAGCACGTCTCGGCGCGGACGTTCTGCATGGTCTTACCGAACACCGAGTTGTTGCAGAGCTTGAAGAAGTCCTTCTCGAATTCATTTTTTGCTTGCGCCCTAAGGCTTGTGTTTTTCTCGATCCACGGCTTGAGTGTTTGAGCCTGCGCGTACGTCATGGCGCGGTGTAGCTTGGTGACCCGTAGACCCTTGCTGACATAATACTGCAAAAGTCTGGCGTCGCACACATAGTTCAGGTGCGGGCGGAAGTGACCGGCAAGCTTCTCGCATGAAGTGGACGCGCCTTCAGTCAGATTCTTTGTGTGCTCGCTCGCGTCGTCGTGCCCTAGTGTAACCCTCTCGGGTGCAAGCGGTAGGTCGTTGTGGTTGTCGTGGAGCTCCTGCGGGTACTCAAGGTCTACCTCCACCGAGCAGCCCTTGTTGGTGTCCCATTGTCCTTCTAGAACCTGCTCCAGCGTTATGTCGCTCCACTCGAAGTCGCCGCAGGGGAGGTACTGCATCATGGCCCATCCATAGAGGTTGTTGGCATCGAGGTACATTATGCTGCTGTTCGGCTTGCTGGAATCGTAGCCCTCAATTTTCGGGTTGTTAGCCTTCGCGTATCGGTGCGAAACCACTGACACACCACCACGAATCCCACGCTCGAAGAACGTGTACTTGTCGGGGTCCGTGTGAATAAGCTTGACCTTGATGTTTTTCTTTGCGGCTTCGATGACAGCACCGTCGATGCACATACCGGGGAGGGTGATGTAGTGCGCCGGGTCGAGCCCATACTGGTGCATGCACAAGTCGCGGAATACCTCGAACACGTCAGCCAAGAGCAGCACGTCGGCCTCCAAGTACAAGTCGTGATAGTCACGGAAGGTCGTGCATCCGAACCGCTCCCACACCCATTTAGCTTGGGCGTATTCTTTATCCGTGCACTCCTCGCCTGACAGGTCGTTGAAAAACTCCTCTTGGGACGGCAGCTCGGTGTGATCCAGCTTAGCCACCGAGTCGAACCACTTGTAGGGAAACACACCCTTGCGGGTCACACGAATGAGTTCGTCCTCACTCAGTCCTTTCTGGCTGAAGGCCTTGTAAAAGCGCGGTGCATTCTTCGGATCGTCCCCAATCAGGTTCTCGGATAGTTTTCCAAGCCCAGAGTTCAGGAACGAGATGCTGTCGAGGAACCTATAGCCGCGGAAGTTCACCATCTTGTACTTCTCGCTATTGTCCGGAATCACCGATAGCTTCGCGTTCTCGATGTCTTCCAAGCGGGAGATGGCTTGGATGATAAAGTGGTTATCGTATCCCTTCCCGTTGTGAAAAAACACAGGAATCTCCACCTTGCGAATCCCCATGCGGAGGTTGCAGTCAGCGTGGCACGCACCTATGTAGTCCCCGGTCTTGTGGTCGTGGTGGCGGACCTTGAGCTTATTAGTGCACGTTCCGAAGGTCTTATTACACTCGCAGCACACGTCGGCCTCGGCGTGGGCTTTCTCGTCCTTCGGGGTCATCTTCATCGGGATGTTCTTCGTAAACTCCTTGGACAGCTCTGGCCGGAGCTCGTACAACTTCCGAACAAACTGGTCGGCGGCATCGTCGCCGGTGCACTGGAACGTGAAGCTGTCGAAGCCGGACACCTTGGACTCCACACGGGCTCGGATAGACACACAGCGGTGCTCGGAGCTGCGCACGGTCTTGCTGGGGGTCACTTCACTACTTTCGTGGTTGATGGCCTCGGAGCTGCGCACGCTCTTCTTGCTGGGTGTTACTTCGTGAATCTCGTGGTTTATGGCCTCTGAGTCGGCGTAGATCACGATGGGGATCTGCGTCTTCTTGTGCTCGGCCTTGAAGCTCAGGGTGGGGGCTTTCCCGTCCTTATCAGGTTTTGGTACTGATACACGCATGGGTTTGAACGCCGCGCAGTAGGTCATGTGGTCCTCTCGCTTGTCCTTACTCTTGAAGCCATGCAAGCACCGGGGACAGTAGTGGCGCTGGTCCTTATTCCCGGAGTTCAGAAGGCGATCGAGGCTTGAAATGAAAATCCAGTGGTCTTTGTAGAAGAGAAGGTTGATGGTCTTATTTGTCGGCGTGTTGTTATCAAACTTGACTGTGGAGAGGGAGAGGGGGTGAATCTTCCGATTTTCATCGTCGAGGCTGAAGCATGAAATGGCCAGGCCTGGGTTGTTGCTCTCGAAGCGGCGCACATCTTTCAAGCTGGCTGGAAACGACACACCGGTCCATTTGAATCCCCCGTACAACTGTTCTTGATTCTTCTTCGAGATGTAGTAGTCAACCCTGGAAGCGTTGTTCTTGGGGGGATTGGTGGCTGCCGCAATGCAGTATTTAAAGCATTTGTCATCAGTATTCCGTATGTTTACCAGGCCACACGCTGAGCTGTTGAAAGGCGCTGGAAGCTCAACGTGAGCACGCCCGGTCCGAGTTACGTATCCGTTAGAGGATACTGAGGCTCCTGTCACCCCAACCGGCTCCATTTCAAACCCAGATCCCTCGCCTATGTTGAAGTCACTAGCGGCTCCGCTTGAGTTCATGATAATTTCCAATATACCCTGCAGTTGGTCCTCGCTTGTGACATTGAAACTCTTGTTTTTATATGCCTCCCGAGTGATTTCAGAAACGTTGCCATCTCTATCAACCTCTGTTTTCCGAAAGTTCGCCCTAAGAGAAACCCACATCTTGAATGAACCGACCTCTGCCTTCCGGTGCTCAGCGTATTGTCGATAAATTTCCGCCCTCAATCCGTTTAAAACTGAGGCGTTCCCCTCCCCCTTGATATAGGAGCTACGGACGCTGGGAAATTTCGCAGGAGTCACACGGCGAACGGACGTCGGCCTAGCATTCATCCTTCGCACATCGCGGATACGATCGCGAACCGCGGCAATCTTCCTTGCGCCTACGGCTAGCCTTTCACGGGTGGCGAGACGGGTGGCTACATTGCGGCGGATAACCTCACGACGTCCGGCAGCCCTCTGCTCGGGTGTTAGACGAGCACGAGACACGCGTCCGCTGGGTGTGAACGTGACGTCATTTCCATGCCTTGCTATAAGTGCTGCCCGACGCCTCGCGGCTCTCTCCTCCGGGGTAAATCGGGCCCGGGATCTCCTCCCTGAGGGTGTTAATGCCCCCGGCGTGGGAACATATCGCGCGGCCGTTGATTCACGCAACACTTGAGCCATAGTGTTTTGGTACAGGTTGCGGTAGTAGGCCGCGGTTGGAAGCTCGGACACAGAGGGGACGCGGATTGACATCTTGGTCGGTTGTTTGAAGAGGATATAATATACCCCCAGATTTTATTTTTATATGTCAAACGCGCGCGTTTAAACGCACCATCCCCGGGGGTCCAGATTTTTGTAATTTGTTTACTACCGCTGCGTTTAAACGCACCTGTGCATTATTCTTGATTTTCCACAGGTACTGATTCCTGAATAATTTCAGATTTCCTCGGCCTACCACGTGTCGGGCGTACGGACCGCCCTGTAGCCTCAATTTTACGGCGGTAGTATTCCTTGGCGTATTCCTTGGCATAGTTAGGGTTCTTTTGGTAAAAACTAGCACGGCTTGCGGCTTTGGTCTCCGGGTGACGCTCATTGTACACACGATTGTATTCTCTGTATTTTTCGCGGTTCGCCTCACGGTAAAGGCGGTCGGTTTCACGCTTGCGCTCACGCTGGGCATCCGTAACTACTCGTACCATGTTGCAGGTCTTTAACTCTTACCCAGAGTTTAAAAATTATAAATAAAACGCACCTATCTTAAACGCATGTTCTCCTCAGCCGTAAGCATCCTGAGCTTCGCTTTATTAGCGTGGAATTTCTTCCAGTCTGCGGCAGCGGAGCGATCGCGGAGAAACGGCTGCATGTGCTTAAAAAACTCATCATAAACCCACTCCGTCTCACACGACTTCCCAGTTGCGATCCACTCGGCTGCTAGGTCTCTGAATTTTATCTCGTGATCGACGTGGTAGTCCGATCGACCCCTGAATCCTGAGGCGTTTCGAAAGGCATAGATCTGATCATTTATCTCCATCCGCAGGGCGTTCAAAAGGGCGGTGCGTCTGCTGTCTGGTAAGGGTTTACCTAGGTAGTATCGAGCCGCGGTCTCCATTGAAAATGTCATGGGAGCGTCTCCCTTGTACGTGAACATCAGCCCGAAATCACGCGAGTCCCAATTACGAACCACGCCGGATGCGCCGGCGGCCTTTGGGTGGGCCCCGCAGAGTTCCATAAGCTCACTTTGATTCTCGGCCGGAAAGGCTCCTAGCTCCCGGATCCGCCGTTTCACGTCCTTGATGGTTTTAGGGCTAGTACAGGTCATGCTTTTATCTAGGCGACGATTATATTTATCGAGTCAAACGCAGTAAAATGTGACCATAACGGCCGGCCCTACGGGTACCCTTATCGATAAAAATTGGGTCTATTTTCTCTTTGACCAGGAAATCGGGGTTTGGTGCGTCGAAAAGCATATGGGAATAAAAAAGTGAACATTTTCGGTCTTTACCGGAAAATGTGACCATAAATATAGGATTTTCTTCGTCGTGAAAATGGGGATTGGGGGCAGCGAAAACCGGCTGGGACGAAAAATGTGACCATACCGCCCTTTTATCCAACTCTCTTGTTGAAGAAAAGGGCGGTATGGTCACATTTTTTCCCCTACCTGGTTTTCGCCGTCCGCTTTTTCAATTTTCACGTCGACTTTTTTGATAACATTTATGGTCACATTTTAGCTCGACCGAGTTCTGCGGATAGACTCTTCCGGGGCGGCGAAGCCGCGCGACGAAGTCGGGAGTCGAAGACTCACGACGAGGAGCAGTTCGACGGCGCAGCCGTCGGACACCCGGCTGGTGTCGAGCTCTCAATTTTGCTCGACCGAGTTCTGCGGATAGACTCTTCCGGGGCGGCGAAGCCGCGCGACGAAGTCGAGAGTCGAAGACTCGCGACGAGGAGCAGTTCGACGGCGCAGCCGTCGGACACCCGCCTAGTGTAGAGCTCTCATTTTTGCTCGACCGAGTTCTGCGTCTTTACTCTATATGGGTAGGGCCAGCCGTTATGGTCACATTTTTGCTCGACATGGGTAGGGCCGGCCGTTATGGTCACATTTTTGCTGCGTTTGACCCGAAAAATAAAATCACGGGTTAGATTAAAAGAATGAGCTATACCACCATCAAGGACGTGAAACGGCGGATCCGGGAGCTAGGAGCCTTTCCGGCTGAGAATCAAAGTGAGCTCATGGAACTCTGCGGGGCGCACCCCAAGTCCGTCGGTGCTTCCGGCGTGGTTCGTAATTGGGACTCGCGTGATTTCGGGCTGATGTTCACGTACGACGGAGCTCCCCCCTTGACATTTTCAATGGAGACCGCGGCACGTTACTACCTAGGTAAGCCCTTACCAGACAGCAGACGCTCCGCCCTTTTGAACGCCCTGCGGATGGAGATAAATGATCAGATCTGCGCCTTCCGAAACGCCTCGGGGTTCCGGGGCCGATCAGACTTCCACGTTGATCACGAAATAAAGTTTAGAGACCTAGCAGCCGAGTGGATAGCAACCGGGAAGTCGTGTGAGACGGAGTGGGTTTATGATGAGTTTTTTAAGCACATGCAGCCGTTTCTCCGCGATCGCTCCGCTGCCGCAGACTGGAAGAAATTCCACGCTAGTAAAGCGAAGCTCAGGATGCTTACGGCCGAGGAAAACATACGTTTAAGATAGGTGCGTTTTATTTCAGAATTTTTAAAGTCTGGGTAAGAGTTAAAAGGTCATGGTACGAGTAGTTACGGATGCCCAGCGCGAGCGCAAGCGTGAAACCGACCGCCTTTACCGGGAGGCAAACCGGGAAAAATACAGGGAATATAATAGGGTCTACAATGAACGCCACCCGGAGACCAAAGCCGCTAGCCGTTCAAAGTTCTGTGAAAAGAACCCTAACTACGCCAAGGAATACTACCGCCGTAAAATTGAGGCTACAGGGAGATCCGTACGCCCGACACGTGGTAGGCCGAGGAAATCTGAAATAATTCAGGCGCCAGTAGCCAATGAAGAATAATGTACAGGTAGTCGACAAGATTTCAATTAATTCAGGATCCGGGGGCTTGGTGCGTTTAAACGCGCTCGTTCGACAGATGAAAATAAAATCTGGGGGTATATTATATCCTCTTCAATCAACCGACCAAAAATGTCAATCCGCGTCCCCTCTGTGTCCGAGCTCCCGACCGAGGCCTACTACCGCAGCGTGTACCAGTCCGCTATGAATAACGCCGTGAGCCAAGTACCACAGCTTCGTATTCCCAACCGCTACCCACCGGCTCTCCGCGCCGCAAACGAGAGGCGTAGGGCCGAGGCTCAAGCAAGACGTGAAAATGCAACGTTGACACCCTCCGGTCGCGTATCTCGTGCCCGTCTCACACCCGAGCAAAGGGTTGCAAGGCGTCGGGAAATTATGCGCCGCAATGCGTTATATCGCGGGCCACTGGGTGATATTATGTCCACCGACGTCGAGGAAACACAAGCGCGCCCCGTGTTCACACCTGCGGAGCGTGACAATCGCAAACGGTTGGCCGGGGTGGCGAAGAAGATTTCCGCGGTTCGCGAGCGCATTTTCATGAAAAGAATGTTATACGAAAGAGCGAAGGATGTTAGGTACGTAACTCCTGCGAGATTTCCCAGCGTTAGGAGCACACATATTTTTGGGGAGGGAACGTTGTCTGTTATGAATACCTTTCGTTTGGAAGTTTACCGCCATTTTGTCGAGCACCGCAATAAAGGCTTGGGGTCATTCAAAATGTGGGTGGTTCTCACAGCCGATTTCTCAAAGGATGAATATGACATTCATGGTAATCCATACAAAGTTTACAGGATAGGTTACCTTAATCATAATATACAGGTAAACGATGTAAATGATATTTGGCCGCTGGTGGAGTTCGTCCAAAAATCAGCTGATGAAGGGATGAATTTTCACGTTGGTTCAAACTCTGGCTTTAACATGGACCCACCAGGCCTCACGTCAGCAAGCATCTCGTCGAACGGTTATGAGATTAGGACCGGGCGTGCCCACGTTGAGCTTCCAGCACCTTTCAACAGCTCAGCATGCGGCCTGCTGAATATCCGCAATACAGATGACAATTGCTTCAAGTACTGCATTGCGGCAGCCACCAATCCACCCAAGAACAATGCCTCCAGGGTTGACTACTACATCTCGAAGAAGAACCAAGACAAGTTGTACGGGGGGTTCGACTGGACCGGTGTGTCGTTTCCGGCTAGCTTGAAAGATGTGCGCCGCTTTGAGAGCAACAACCCGGGCATGGCCATATCTTGCTTCAGCCTCGACGATGAAAATCGCAAGGTTCACCCCCTATCCCTCTCCAAAGTCATGTTTGATGACAATACACCGACAAAGAAGACCATCAACCTCCTCTTCTACAAAGAGCATTGGGTTCTCATTTCCAGCCTTGATCGCCTACTCAACTCGGGGAATAAGGACCAGCGCCACTACTGCCCCAGGTGCTTGCATGGGTTCAAGAGTAAGGACAAGCGAGAGGACCACATGACCCACTGCGCGGCGTTCAAACCCATGCGGGTATCGGTGCCAAAGCCCGACAAGGACGGGAAAGCCCCCACCCTGAGCTTCAAGGCCGAGCACAAGAAGACTCAGATTCCTATTGTGATCTATGCCGACTCCGAGGCCATCAACCACGAGATTCACGAAGTGACTCCCAGCGGGAAGACCGAGCGCAGCTCCGAGCACCGTTGTGTGTCTATCCGAGCCCGTGTGGAGTCCAAGGTGTCCGGCTTCGACAGCTTCACGTTCCAGTGCACCGGCGACGATGCCGCCGACCAGTTTGTTCGGGAGTTGTACGAGCTCCGGCCAGAATTGGCCAAGGAATTCACGAAGAACATCCCGATGAAGATGACCGCAAAGGATAATAAAGACCACACCGAGGCAAAAGTTTGTTGTGAGTGCAAGAAGGGGTTTGGGACATGCAGGAATAAGCTCAAGGTCCGCCACCACGACCACAAGACCGGGGACTACATTGGCGCCGCCCACGCTGACTGCAACCTCCGCATGGGGATTCGCAAGGTGGAGATTCCGGTATTTTTCCACAACGGCAAGGGCTACGACAACCACTTCATCATCCAAGCCATCTCCCGCCTGGAAGACATCGAGAACGTGAAGCTTTCTGTGATCCCGGACAACAGCGAGAAGTATAAAATGGTGAACTTTCGCGGCTATCGCTTCCTGGATAGCATATCGTTCTTGAATTCTGGGCTGGGTACACTATCCAGCAACCTGATTGGGGACGACCCGAAGAATGCACCGCGCTTTCACAAGGCCTTCAGCCAGAAAGGACTGAGTGAGGACGAGCTCATTCGTGTGACCCGCAAGGGTGTGTTTCCCTACAAGTGGTTCGACTCGGTGGCTAAGCTGGATCACACCGAGCTGCCGTCTCAAGAGGAGTTTTTCAACGACCTGTCAGGTGAGCAGTGCTCGGATGAAGAATACGCCCAAGCTAAGTGGGTGTGGGAGCGTTTCGGCTGCACAACTTTCTGCGACTATCACGACTTGTACTTGGAGGCCGACGTGCTGCTCTTGGCTGACGTGTTCGAGGCATTCCGCGACTTATGCATGCACCAGTATGGGCTCGACCCAGCGCACTACATCACCCTTCCCGGCATGTGCATCGACGGTGCTGTCATCGAAGCTGCGAAGAAAAACATCAAGGTCGAGCTGATCCACACGGACCCCGACAAGTACACTTTCTTCGAGCGTGGAATTCGTGGTGGTGTGTCGGTGGTTTCACACCGATATGCGAAGGCTAACAACCCGAAAATTGAGGGCTACGATTCCAGCAAGCCAAATAGCAGCATAATGTATCTCGACGCCAACAACCTCTACGGCTGGGCTATGATGCAGTACCTACCCAGCGGTGGCTTCGAGTGGAGCGACATAACGTTGGAGCAGGTGCTCGAAGGGCAATGGGACACCAACAAGGGTTGCTCGGTGGAGGTTGACCTTGAGTACCCGCAAGAGCTCCATGACAACCACAACGACCTTCCACTTGCACCCGAGCGGGTTACACTAGGGCACGACGACGCGAGCGAGCACGCACAAAAGCTGACTGGGGACGCGTCCAATTCATGCGAGAAGCTCGCCGGTCACTTCCGCCCGCACCTGAATTACGTGTGCGACGCCAGGCTTTTGCAGTATTACGTCAGCAAGGGTCTACGGGTCACCAAATTGCACCGCGCCATGACGTACGCGCAAGCCCAAACGCTCAAGCCGTGGATCGAGAAAAACACCAACCTGAGGGCGCAAGCGAAAAACGCCTTCGAGAAGGACTTTTTCAAGCTCTGCAACAACTCGGTGTTCGGTAAGACCATGCAGAACGTCCGCGCCGAGACGTGCTACGAGTTCTTCACCAACGACGACAAGTTGAAAAAGCGTGTGGCCGACCCACGATTCGAGCGGTGTACCGTCATTGGCAACATAGCCGGGGTGTCTCGGATAAAGGATGACGTGATGCTGAACAAACCGATTTTCATGGGGGCCAGTATCCTGGACTTGTCTAAGCTGCTTATGTTCCGCTTTCACTACGACGTGATTCGTGAGAAATACGGTGATAAGGCCAAGCTCCTATTCACCGACACCGACTCCCTGTGCTACCACATCGAAACCCCGGACGTGTACGCCGACATGGGTCAGATGGCAAGCCACTTCGACACCAGCGACTACCCATCAGATCACCCATTGTTCTCTAAAGTGAACAAGAAGGTGGTGGGAAAATTCAAGGACGAAACGAACAGCTTTCCGATCAAAGAGTTTGTCGGTCTCAAATCGAAGATGTACTGCTTCACGGTGGGGGACACAACCAAGCGCACGGCCAAGGGTATTAAGAAGGCGGTCGCCAAGCGCGAGCTCATGCTCCACCAGTACAAGGAGGCGCTCGGCGGCAAGGCGTGCACGGTAAAGCAAACGATGATCCAGTCGCGGAACCATCGAATATGCACGGTTTTCGCAATAAAGAATGCTTTGAGCGGGTACGACGACAAGAGGTACATCTGCAGCGACGGAGTGACCACACGGGCCCATGGTCACTACCTAAACAGCTGCGGCAGCGTTCATGGCGCGTAGACGTGCAGCTCGTTGTGCTTGGGAGAGCTGGGCGGTCTTGAGTTGCCCGAGACCATCCTTAGTCACGCCGGGCTTTGGAAGCACGCGGCGCCCCCGCTCATCTTTGATGAACTTACGGAGATATTCAGCACGTTTCCGGTTCAACACTTTCCGAGCTTCAGCCAATTTTTCCATGAGCACCGGAACGTTCAACTGCCCCACGGGCTTGTTGTGAGCGCCCAACAGTCCCGAGATGTTGGTCACACCAAGCAAAGAGTTGTCGATTTTAGCGTTGAAGGGTCGAGGTCCAGCGCCCGAAATGAAGTCCTTTATCACGTTGAGGCGGACCAAATCCTCCCGCACACTCGCGTCGATGGCGTTTGATGCTTCAAGGCCGTGGCCATGATCCACTCGCCCCAGCACCTCCTCCGTTTCGTATTCATCGAACCGGAAGTCTGTACCGTGACGTAGGCCAGCGCCGAGCATCAAACGTACTAGCTCAATAAGCCCGTTAGCACTTCTTGCGCGCCGCGCGCCGTCGGATACCCTAACATTATTTCGAACGTTCGCTGAGTCACGTCGGTGCCCAATGTAAACCATCGGGGCTAGGAGGGCAACGGTTGGGTTGGTTGTGACAAGATTGTGGGCTGCTTGTGAGAGCATGTCAACCCGCACTTTGTACACGGTGACCCACAGCCATTCGGGCAGCCTGGCATTGGCTGGCTTTTTTAGGAGAAACTGAATTTGGGTTTCCGCGCCGGAGGCTAGCTCGTGAGACTCTCGTATTGCCCGGTTGGTTCGACGTGGCAGCGATCGTCGGCCAAGCGATAAATACTGATCGAAGCGTCGGTCCGCCAT
The DNA here is from genome assembly GCA_026401115.1 of Tetraselmis chui. Lineage (NCBI taxonomy): Eukaryota > Viridiplantae > Chlorophyta > Chlorodendrophyceae > Chlorodendrales > Chlorodendraceae > Tetraselmis > Tetraselmis chui. The sequence continues at coordinate 142,788 of JAPMLY010000680.1, forward strand.
GCCGGGGTCCTCTGCGCGGTTGGCGAATTTGGCCTCCCACACGGTTCGTAAGGCATCTTGGGTGTCGGCATCTCCTTGGTCGTACTCTTCTGCGAATACCCGTACGGGGTCCTCGGCGGCCTCGATCCGCCCACGGATCCGCGCCAAACGGATATTATTTTGCGTGGCCTGCATTTGGGTTTAATGTACATAAAATGTCATGCCGGCATGACAAAACTAGTAGTTACATAAACATTGTGAAATCTTGCTCCAAACGGTCACGCACCTTCACAGTGGTAGAAGCCACAGTAAACACATTAGAAGCGATCGTAACACGCAGTGTAACTTTGACGTTCAGTATCTCATCCAACGAGCCGGTAGACAAACCAAAGGCTGGAAACGATTCCTGTACCAATAGATCAGTGCCGGTCATGTCCCAACTTAGGCTTGTGGTGCTTCGACCCTTGAGAAATATAAAGCCCGTCGATTTTCGACATGAAAAGGTGAGCTTGACTTCCGTAATAAGGTCTGTGTGATTCTGTAGAGATGCTGGAAAAATGAAATGCAATGCCCTCGCCTGACCAACCGTAAGCATTTTTGAATTATTGTCCTCGCTGTATATGACTCTGAACGGGATCTCCTCTTCTCTCATCTCGGCCGCTAGGATGCTGATTATATGCCCCATTTGTGTAGATAACGTGCTAATTTGGCTCAACAGGTCCTGCTTTTGTGCGTCCACGTATGATCTCGTGTCCGTTTCGGTGTCATCCACGTATTTTTTAGTGGCAGCATCGGTATCACTTGTCGGGGCGCCTACCCCTTGGATACGCGATCCACTGAAGTAAGCATAGCTATATACAGTCAGATATGAGGATAAAATGTGCCGCCATGGCGCGGACACACTTCCTATATCGAGTTGGGAGGCATTCGGAATGAGATTACTTCCTACGCTGACCGTAGTTGTGTCGCCACTGAATGTGTTCGTCCAGTCCGGTCTTCCTCTGATGTCGCTCCAATCCGACCACATCGCATTCGCTGCGACGTAATCGCGCATAAATTGTAACGGTACTGCCTCATCGTCGTCGTACGGTGTTTCAGAAACACGCACCCGCTGAAAATATCCGTAAACAAATCGCCGGTTCTCACGTCCAATGCTGTAAAGTCCGTCCGGAATGATCGAGTCGCTCACAACTATGTCATAATTTGAGGGGTTTTCCGGGTCAACATTGTTGTCATATGATATCTTGTCGACCCACGCCGGTTTATCGCTTATCCCGCTCCATGACGATGCACCCTGCGCGTTTTCACTTACGTAGGACCGAAGGAATTCATATGTGATAGCCTCGTCGTCATAGTACGGATCGTTTTCCCCCAGGCGCACGCGCTGGAAGTAGCCAAAAAGGTATCGCCTCAGGTTCTGCCCCAGATTGAACGTCGAGTCCGCCGACGGTGTCAAGGAGTCATGCAATACGATATCAAAATTAGAGGACTGCACTGGCTCCATGAACTGCCCGATGTCATCGTACGAAATTTTCCCAATCCACGTTGGTATGGCTTCGTCAACGTACCCTTTCGTTGCAGCATCGTAGTAACCTACCGGGGGTGCGACGTTCGTGATGAGATTGTTGCCCGCGTCGATACCCTTGTCGGCGTATATCTCCTCCACATAAAAGCGCCGCCATCGAGCATATGGGTCGCCGAGGTCATACACGCCTTGGCCGTTGGGAGCGAAGTCACCGCTCTTGAAGTTGTTGGAGCCGATTGTCACGGTATCCGTCGTGCCCCCTAGTGAGAAGTAGTTTGTCCAATTCGGCCGACCCTGAAGGTCCAGCCACGTCGCAGCCCCTGGCTTATCGGTGAGATCGTTGTAGGAGCCGCTGAAAAAAGTGGGCTTGCCCGTGATGGTATTCCATGCGTGCGTGTGACTTATCGGGGCGAACCCAGTGTGCGTATGCGTAGTCAGGGCGTACTCACTGTGCGAGTGGTTGGTCGGGGCGAACCCAGTGTGCGTGTGACTTATCGGGGCGTACTCACTGTGTGAGTGGTTGGTCGGGGCGAACCCAGTGTGCGTATGCGTAGTCAAGGCGTACTCATTGTGCGTGTGTCCGGTAGTGGCGTAGTCATCGTGTGTGTGTGAAATAGGAGCGTAGGAGTCGTCGTGCGTGTGGTTGGTCGGGGCGAACCCAGTGTGCGTATGCGTAGTCAAGGCATAGTCATCGTGCGCGTGTTCAATAGGAGCGTAGGCGTTATCGTGCGTGTGCGTAGTCAAGGCGTAGTCGTCGTGCGTGTGGTTGGTCGAGGCGTACTCGTTGTGTGTGTGTGTGACAGTGGCGTACTCACTGTGTGTGTGGTTGGTCGGGGCGTACTCGTTGTGTGTATGATTTTCAAGTGCATAATCACTTCCAGCGGCCAATAGTTGTACCTCGACAATTTCCTCGATGTCAGGCCTGTCTGTCAAGTCGTTGTACGAGCCACTAAAGAATGTTGGCTTGCCCGTGATGGTATTCCATGCGTGCGTGTGTGCAATAGGAGCGTAGGCGTCATCGTGTGCGTGTTCAACCGGGGCGTAGTCGTCGTGCGTGTGCGTAGTCAAGGCGTAGTCGTCGTGCGTGTGCCCGGTAGTGGCGTAGTCATCGTGCGTGTGTGCAATAGGAGCGTAGGCGTCATCGTGTGCGTGTTCAACCGGGGCGTAGTCGTCGTGCGTGTGCGTAGTCAAGGCGTAGTCGTCGTGCGTGTGCCCGGTAGTGGCGTAGTCATCGTGCGTGTGTGCAATAGGAGCGTAGGCGTCATCGTGTGCGTGTTCAACCGGGGCGTAGTCGTCGTGCGTGTGCGTAGTCAAGGCGTAGTCGTCGTGCGTGTGCCCGGTAGTGGCGTAGTCATCGTGCGTGTGTGCAATAGGAGCGTAGGCGTCATCGTGTGCGTGTTCAACCGGGGCGTAGTCATCGTGCGTGTGTGCAATAGGAGCGTAGGCGTCATCGTGTGCGTGTTCAACCGGGGCGTAGTCATCGTGCGTGTGTGCAATAGGGGCGTAGGCGTCGTCGTGCGTATGCGTAGTCAAGGCGTAGTCATCGTGCGTGTGTGCAACAGGAGCGTAGGCGTCATCGTGCGTGTGCGTAGTCAAGGCGTAGTCATCGTGCGTGTGTCCGGTTGTGGCGTAGTCGTCGTGTGAGTGGTTGGTCGGGGCGAACCCAGTGTGCGTATGCGTAGTCAAGGCATACTCACTGTGCGTGTGTTCAACCGGGGCGTAGTCGTCGTGCGTGTGTGCAACAGCGGCGTAGTCGTCGTGCGTGTGTGCAGCAGCGGCGTAGTCGTCGTCGTGCGAATGATTGGCCGTCGCGTAGTCACCTCCTTCTAGCAATGCCCTCCTCGGCGTCCCCGTGGCATCTTGCCCTATCAACTCCTCGAAGAATGCCCTGCTAAAAGGCCTGCTTTGTGTTCCGAAATCAACTTTTTTATCAGCCTGCGGTATAATGTCGTTGGACACGTTTTGATCCCCGTCGAGAAGTGCCCGGCGAGAGAAACCTTCCGAGTTTTGGGCGAATAGGTTCTCAGCATATACGTCGTGGAAGTGCCCGGTTTGCCACGGCTTTGTATACGTCCCAATCGTGTTCCCACCGGTGTCCGTGTCATTTGGCACGAGATTGGCGTACACAGTGATGTCATCGGTATCAGAGCGACTTGATTTGACCATGTTGATTTTTATGCTGTCGTTCACAGTGATGTCGGTTGTAAATATTTCCCACCACGGATAGTCCAACGCCCCGAAGTCTCGTTTGTTGTGGTCGACGCCGATCAGCCCGTCTCCCTCGATTTTCAGGTGCTGCACGAGATTCGATCCGGCGTCTATATCCTCCCTCAATTCCCCCAATGTATTGCTTAGGCTCACCAAGGTGTTGCTCAAGCTCGCGCCGGCAAGCATAACGTCCTCAGCGAATAAAGTCTTCCACTCGTTGGATTCGCTGCCGAGCGAGTGAATCGGACCAACCAACGCAGCCGTAGTCGGCAGAAGGGAGGCTCCCACGGAGATGTCTGTGTCAAACCCCGCGGCGGTGATATTGTCGGTGCGGATGTTTGCCGCGCTGAACTCGTTGGCAAATCCAGTCACCGTGCCAGTGAGCGCTGTCAAGTCCGTAGTCAACCCCTCAATGTCCGTGTCCTGCCGATCATTTTCCGTCTCCTCCACCGTCACCCGGGCCGCTAGCTCCCGGTAAAGCAATTCGACCTGGCTGAGGTCCACCTCCACCGCCCGGCGGCCGTTCAGCTGCAGCGGCGCCGATACTTGCCGAGACTGGTTCATCTTTGTTAATCTTTACAAAAGCTAATTTTAGCGTCGCCGTGAAACGTCCGCCGTTGAGGTCCAAAGTTCGCCCGTCGTCGTCGCTTAGCCGGATGCTCACGTAGCTTAGGTAGCGGTTGGCCACGTCCACGAACGCGTCGGAGCTGTAGTGGTCAATTTCATTGAACTGTGCCGAGCTGGGGATCTTTGCTAGGATGTCACCCACACGCCTTGTCCGGGGGTCGCGGTTTTGTGTTAGCAGGTTGCTGTGCACAAACACAGAGCTAGTCCGCGTTAAGTCCACTATACGGCTGGCGGTGAGCAGTAACTCTCCGTCGACGATTTTGGCAGAGTCACCGACTGATAAGCCTAGTAGCCGAGTGCACGTGGTACCTTCCCCGATCACAACATGATGATCCGCGAATTCCGTTGCAAGTAGCGACAGCTTATTCGTGTTCTCATCGTAACTCGCCACGTACTCATCGAGACGCCCATTGTTTAGGAATGCGACGATATCGTCGACTGACCTATTCCCGCGGGGAAGTTTTATGATGACCGGCTCTCCCGGAAGTTCACCTCCGTCGTCGTATTTAAGGACCAGCGTGTCATTCCCCTCGAAGATGCTATAATATGTGTGCGGGAGCCACGCGTTCAACAGCCTAACCTGCATGGTGAAACCCTGGGGGACGGTCAGTGGATCGAGTAGGGAGAATACGTGGGTCCCGTCATCGAGCGTCGCGTCAGCGTACGCCGTGTCCAAGTACAGCTGCTGGAGCATCTTTAAACGATATCAAAGAAAAACTGGGGCTGGGGCTGGATTGTTGGTTGCTTGGCCCTCGACCGGCGCTTTTCAGCCTTTGCCGTTCTGGCGCGTAGGAGGGCGGCCTTCATTTTCTCGCTTGCTACTCGTTTAGTTTTGGGCTTCGGGTCAAGGCTGGTTGGTTCTTTTTCGCCGGCCTGAACCTCTCGACTAGCCACATCGCTCCCCCCAGTATCGCCAAGTACCTCAGGATCGGTGTCTTGTTCACCGTCTCCGTCACTGCCGTCGCCGCGCTCGAGATCATTGACCCGCCGTTGTTTAATCCGTCCCATGTCATTTCTTTTCTTACTACAATAGAAAATAAATAGAACCAACTAGAACCATGGCCTCTACTTCTTCTCTACTCGACACCATCGGTGATGAGGTAGTTCACGGTGAAGCGGTTTCGTCCATGTCTGCGAGTGCGTCCGCCCCGATGGATCCTCATTTGCTTGCTCGGAGCTCAAACTATGGAACGGCTTCGTGGTGGAAGCAAAACTACGAAGGGTTCGGGTTCACCGACGAGCAATACCAAGTTTTGGAGGCTGTTACCTGGGGGGTGTCTCCGAAAGAAATCCGAAGATACTATAAAAGACAGAACTTGAAACGATGCGGTTCACCATCGATAAAAGATCGACATTCACAGTGAAACCCCCGGCGTTCTTGTGTGACAAGAAAATCCACGAACAAATCGTGTCGCCGTTGCCCGACCGACCGTTTTTCATGGCGATTATCGGCTCCGCGGGCACGGGTAAAACGTCGATGCTCGTCAACCTCCTGTCGAGCAAGCAAGCGTACCGCAAGGCCTTTCACCACGTCCACGTTGTCATGCCGTCTCACTCCGTGGCGAGCCTAAAAAAGAACATCTTCAAGAACCACGATAGGATGTACGATGATTTGGATTGGGGTACGCTGGACGGTATCCGCGAGTCGGTGAAGGAATCTGCGGAGAAAGAGAAGAATAGCTTGTTGGTCCTCGACGACGTTACTGCGGCGCTCAAAGACAACGATATCCAACGTGTGCTGCGTGACCTAATCTACAACCGGCGCCATTACCGGCTGTCCATTATGATCTTGGTGCAGTCGTACAACGCTATACCACTAGGTATCCGGAAGACCTTGTCGAATTTCATTTTATACAAGCCCAGGAACAAAAAAGAAGCCACGGCGATATTCGAGGAGTTGATAGCTTTACCCCGGGAGGAGGCGGAGGAGGTCATGCGGTACGTGTTTGACAGACCCTATGCCTTCATGTTTGCAGACACGGGGACGGGGGAGCTGTTCAAGAATTTCGACCGTATAGGTATACATGAAAGCAATGGCGCGGCGAAAGACCAAGAATACTCAGTGGGGGAAAAAGCAGCCGAAGAAACCGGCGGCCGATAAGAAACAAAAACCAAAGCCGAAACCAAAAACCCGTACTTTACGTAATCAAAATATGCGGGTCAGCGTCGTGCAGAGCGTAAATAGCGATCCTATGTCACAACTTCTCCCCCCTAGCAGAGGGTGGACAATGGTAACCCCCTCACCGGCACCTATCATAATTCAGCAACCTGTGGGCGTTAACAGCTGGCCTGCTCCATCAATGCAGCGACAAGACCCATTTAAGAACGTGGCGGCGCCCATAGGCGAAAAGCCTGTGTTGGAAACTAGGTCCCAGCCAAAGCCTTCGACTGACGCACCATCAACTTCGGGTGTCAAACAGCTCGTTCGTTCTTTCGAAGACCGTGAACAAACAGGAGTTGATGATTCATATATTCTTAACAATCCTCACATGTTTGAACCAAGAGTAATGGACGAGCTTTCGGAGCGGTTGGGAATAGAATTTCCGGCAGGAAAAAAGAGGAGGGGGAAGGAGGAAAAGGCATTATACATTCGAGAAAAGCTGGCCGAGAGGCGAAAAAAGGGCAAAGCACCCATGTGAAACAAAAAAATCTGGGCTTATAGCAAACACAACATGGGACTCGGGCACTTCATCGGCGAGAAGCTTCATAACCTACGCACAATTGGCCAGAAGGTCGCACACGGCGTTCGAGTGGCTGGGAATAAGCTCGGCGGATGGATGCTCTCAGCCGCTGCGCCGGTCGCCGCCTTCAACCCAGTTCTCGGGGCTGGTATCGCGTCAGCCGGCGCCATTGCCCGCGGGATCGGCGGGATTGCGGGGGGCGTGGAGGGGGTTCTTGATGGAAAAGCGCCAGATCTAAATAGTATGAAGGGTCATGCTGCGGCTGTCAGATCCGCGTACGGCCAGATGAGAGGACCAAGATCAACTCTTGAAAGAGGCTAACGAAAATTTTTTCTGTAACGATACTATAAACAATACCATGACCGAAGTGCGAAGCTCTATCAGCGATTCGTTCGTGTATGGGATCAAGCCAAAGGCGGCGCCGGCGACCAAGAGCCGTGTACATATATATCCTGAGAATGGTACGTCCGGGTTCAGTCCGGGTAATACCATTAAGTTCGTACTCCCTACGGGGAACCGGGGAGAGTACCTTAATTGCAGGCAGAGTTATTTGAAATTCGAGCTTCATAATCTTGATGGAACGGCTGCTAATAAAATTGTATTGGATTACTCCGCGCACGCCCTAATTCGGGCACTCAAAGTTTCAGCAAGCGGGGGCGCCGGTGGTGGTGTGCTTGAGAACATTGAGGAATACAACGCCCTTTATCACACGCTTTTGGACCTATCCGGCTCCACGAGCCAGATGTCGTACGCCGGGAGCGTTGCGGAGGGGTTCGGGGAGGATGTTGACGGAGGATCCTCGCGAGTGTTCTGTTTGCCTCTCATGAGCGCCATCGTGGGATCCATGCAGAGCAAATATCTGCCGACCGGGAGCATGAATAGGACCCACTTAACCCTCGAGCTCACCCTGGGGGATCAGGAGAAGGTCCAAGAGAACAACTTTCCATGGGTGTTAAGAAACGTCGAGTACGTGGCAGAGATGATCCATCTCGCCCCCGACGTCGATCGGGCTATTTTTGAAGCAAATGGCGGGCGGCTAATTGTCCCATACACAACCTACTCCCAGCACCGCTGGATCGCGTCTAACGGTTCTGGCTCCATGAGTATGGCGTTCTCCAGCCCTTACAAGGCCTTGAAGACGTTAATTACCATCTTCCGAAAGGACGAGGACAACTATAACGCAAAAAAGTATGTATCAACACGCAATAATCCTATCGGTAATGGTGGGAGATACCAGTTTACCATAAACGGGGTACTGACACCGTCGAAGCCAGTGGACTCGAATCCCGAGGCGTTCGCTGAGGCGCAAAAGGCCTTCCACGCGTACGGAGCGCTGGAGCATATGGGAATTGTTAACTCTGACACCTGGGCTGCGAACGAGGGGAAATACCTTATCGCCACCGACCTTGAATCGCAGTCGCACAAGACCATGTTTTCGGAGAATGGTGTCAACGTGTCAACATCGGTGTCCCATCTAACGGCACAGTTTGGGGCTCAGTTAACCTCCAGTCTCACTGTAGACGTCTTTAGCCACTACGGCGGGTACATTGAGGTTGCAGCAGATGGACTGGTGAGCGCCTATGTGTAGCGACCTTTCTATGATCATTTTCTGCACCATAAACAAATGTTCGCGCGCAGGATCGTAGTTAGCACCCAAGAGCGCGTGAGCGGGGAGAAAAACGCCTTTACCATTCGCACGCCAGCCTTCCAGAACGGCAGCGGGTTCCAAGGTAAACCCCATGTTCGTTTCGCGCTCGAGTGGTGTACACCGATCACCGGCTTCACAGGTGTACAGCCCGACCCCCTTTCGATTATGCTATGCTCACCGTCGATCCGGCAGTCGAATTCCTACAAGAGCTGGGACCCTGCTAATAACGACTCAATCCTAGCTCTTTTGCAGTCTTGGCGCGGCGGCAATGTCTTTGGCGAAATGGCGGATTCTTCGTACGTCCAAAGCAACTCGTGCGCTGGGATATGCGACGGCTCGCGTCTTGTACGCGGGGACATGTCGTTCTACCTCCTGCAGGGCCCGACTAAGCTCAGAACTACTGTGGCCCCGTGGACGCCTACTTTCGTAAACGACTACACCTTCAGCCTCGTCTTCTGGGTGGAAGAGCCCGAGCGTAGCCTTTATCCACCCTTCTTTCACGTGTGGATGAATGTCCGCGGACCAAACGAAAGGGTTCCCGTCGACTTCCGCTCTTTCCGTATGGACCGAAACGACGGCACAAGGTGGCAGGTCGCGGTCTCGCATTGCTCGTTGATCCATCTCTACGGCGCGCAAGCGTACGGGCTCGCAATCACGAGCAGGACCTTCGTCGACGACCCGTACCAAGGCCTAAGCGTCCTTGGATTTCTGCCGGGATCACGCGCGCAAGACGCGTTGAGCTACGTAGGCCAAAAGCTCACTCTGAAGGGTGTTAACGAAGACACTGTGGGGATTCCGATCCGGCGGCCGCTAGATAACGTGGGTGAGATCGACCTTCAACTGCGGACTGCGACGCAATTTACTGAGCTTGGCAGTGGCGAGTCCACGGCGTACGTAATTTGTCTCACGTTCTACCAAATACCAGACGAAGAAGAATGACCTTCCGCCATACGCTCGGAACGGCGAAGTTCCCTGGGAGTGTTTTGCCCCCGGGGCTGCACGAGGGCTTTGTGGAAATCTTCGAACCGCAATCAGACACCAGCGGCATCTTCGACGTTGATGAGGACGATTCAGCCCCGGAAATGGTGGAGAGCTCTATAGAGGTCACCCCCGCCGACGCCTTCAGTGTCACCATCACGCTTTCTTTCTTCGACACGTAGTAACACACCATGTCACTTGTCCAAACAAACCTGCGGCTGTCGGACACCAATAGGCCCGATGTAACCACCTACCTCCCACCGTGGAACTACCTCATGGGGTTCACGACTTGCATCCGAAAAAATTCTATCGGGAACACGGTAGAGGAGCCGCGGATGCTTACCTTGATTGATGTGGGAGGACTTGACATTAGACCCGGCACCCTTTTTCTCAGGTCAAAACAAAATGAGTGAAAGCGAGGCCGCCGTTCAGATCGAAAATCCCTTGCTTGAGAAGTGGCGCGCACACGCGAAAAAACTAAGGCGCTTGCATGGAGATTCCTATTCTTTCTTCAAGGGACGTGCGGACATGGCGTTGTTCACCACGGTCGCACTCAGTCTCGGCGTGGGTTGTCTTAATCTCACGTACGGGATCGGGCAGCCTTCGGCTACAACCGGGGTTCCCGCCATCGTGAGCGGATGTCTTTCACTTCTCAGCGGGTCCGTGGCGGCGGTGAACCGGGGGCTCGAATGGCCGAACAAGGCGGAGCGGCACAACGACTATTCGTCACGGTTCGGCGAGGTCGTTCGTGATATCAACACGGAATGTACTCTCCGCCTCCTCAATAACGCCGAATACATGTCTGAGGGGGATTTCATCCGTCACACGAGTAATGTGATGAGCCGGCTAGAGGAGAACGCTCCGAATATCCCGGGGTGCATCGAAAAATCTTACTCTACCTCAAAATGAGTGGTGTCACCGAGGTCCGTCTGTACCGGAACACCGTCGACGAAGTTCCGGCGGAGTACACCAACGTCACCGCGGCGGTACTCAACTCGTCGACGAAAAACCACGCCACCGGCGTCAAAAGGTACCTGGATGGCGTCACCACGGCCGATGGGCTATCGGGCGGGACGAACTACTTTTGGGTGGAGCTCATTGATGCCCGCGGCAACACGGCGGGGCCGCAGCCGGTCGGGAGCTACACGGCGCCGACGAAGTGGGAATTCTTCGTTGCTGTTCCATCGGATCACCCTGAACTTTACCTTTATACGGTTTCGAGTTCATTCGGGGGAGAAGTAGTTTTTACCGACATATGGCGCCAATTTAATAGAGACTTAATATATACTGATAGAGATAATGCAAATGCAAATACCGTGGGAAGTTTAATGTGGACCATCGAGGATGTCACCGATAGCGTATCGCCGGTGTTCAATGTGATATGGAGCCGCAGAAGACACACGCCAGGAGTCGAGATACGAAGGAACGGGGTAACGGTGTACAAAGATACGGGTAACCACGGGGACAGCTACTACCCACCCGTATACACGATTGAGTACGCGATATAGGATGCGTGAGCAGGCGAGGTTGGGCCAAAAATGTGACCATAACGGCCGGCCCTACCCATGTCGAGCAAAAATGTGACCATAACGGCTGGCCCTACCCATATAGAGTAAAGACGCAGAACTCGGTCGAGCAAAAATGAGAGCTCTACACTAGGCGGGTGTCCGACGGCTGCGCCGTCGAACTGCTCCTCGTCGCGAGTCTTCGACTCTCGACTTCGTCGCGCGGCTTCGCCGCCCCGGAAGAGTCTATCCGCAGAACTCGGTCGAGCAAAATTGAGAGCTCGACACCAGCCGGGTGTCCGACGGCTGCGCCGTCGAACTGCTCCTCGTCGTGAGTCTTCGACTCCCGACTTCGTCGCGCGGCTTCGCCGCCCCGGAAGAGTCTATCCGCAGAACTCGGTCGAGCAAAATTGAGAGCTCGACACCAGCCGGGTGTCCGACGGCTGCGCCGTCGAACTGCTCCTCGTCGTGAGTCTTCGACTCCCGACTTCGTCGCGCGGCTTCGCCGCCCCGGAAGAGTCTATCCGCAGAACTCGGTCGAGCTAAAATGTGACCATAAATGTTATCAAAAAAGTCGACGTGAAAATTGAAAAAGCGGACGGCGAAAACCAGGTAGGGGAAAAAATGTGACCATACCGCCCTTTTCTTCAACTCGATACGTGGCACGCCCAGCCCCCCAGAGGCCTGCAATATTGCATTCCCATACGTACATATATTGCCAAGCCGGCGGAACCCCCCCCCCACACACACACACACACGTAGGGTAGTAGAGTAAGCAATATCCGTGTACCTGTACGTTATTTATACTTGGTTCGTTCCCCGGGTACTATTATCGTACCTGTATCTCGAGGCACAGGCATCCGTACCTGCCGGAAAAAATAAATTCAACTACATCTGACCCCCGTAATAAATCTCCAGTTATTAATTGCAAACAGAAAAATTCTTACAAGAAAACGCAGTGGAGGCCACTAAGCAAAAAAAGAAGAAAGGAGGAAAAAACAAAAAACCTAAGCCCGAGGAACCGGAAGGCATGCCACAGCACCAGCACAGCTATTAATTGCAAAGAAAGTAATGGGAACCACCAATCATCTACTCATCTTTCGCGGACGGTGGCAAAGTTTACCGAAGAACCACCAATCATCGATCATGAAATAATATACAAGGGAAAGAGTCCTCGTATCATAACAAACGGCGAATAAGTCGATGAAATAATGTAATCGATCACTATTTCAATACATAATGCTACCTACTGTAGGGGATACTAAAAAATAATGCCTTGTCTGTTTCTACTGAGTACAGGTACCCATAGCTGTGAGCAGGTAGTGTTTCAGGGGTGAAAGTGCCCGTACGTGTGTGTGTGTGTTTGTGACTCCTTGCTGCTGTTGACGCAGAGAATAGGGGAGACCCACAATTTCGTCAAGTCAGACTAACACCGTCATACGTGTAGCACTGCCGTCGTTCCGCGCTGAGGTTCCCTAATGTCTCGGCCTGTCGCTGTGAATGACGCTCTGAACCCGCTCTCCTCTCGTGTTTTATCTCGTGTGGAGGACCTGTTATTCGCGTACCCCTCCCTCTTCCGCGGAGGCGTCGTGATGCCGGTCCTGGGAATGTTTCTGATCACGGGTCGAGAAGGCAACGAGTATTTCCCCCTGCCTAAGGACTTGGCGTGCCCTGTCATTTACCTATGCTGCTTGGGCTCCGTTGCGTGTGTACACATCTACGACCTTTCTCGGCAGCGCATACTATCGCAAGCTCAGCGAATAAGTCGCCAGATACAACTCGGGCGAAATTGCTGTTTCTCGTCTGGTCTACTACATGAGTCGTACGAGCGGTGGCGACTGAGAACACTATTCTGGAAGGGACTTGACTGGCTCTCCGTGGCACATATGGTGGCTATCCATTTTAAGTTATTTCTTTCACAGTTCTGTGGCGCGGCGCGGGTAACCTACCAGCTGTGGGCTGGCACAATCACCTCGACTATGCTCTCAAGACTATTGTTCCGAGAGCGGCTGCCCCCTCTCATGTACTCGTCGCTCAGCCTTGGCATTTATGTATTCGTCTGGATTTCACACTGCGCCTTCTTGGCCGTCGGTGACGAATGCTTTGGGTCGGTAGCTCACAACCTCTTCACGGGCTCCCTCGCCTCGCAGAGTTTTATATCCTGCTCCGTGTTCGGCTTGATGTCCCTCGTGACGCCCGTCACTCAAGCGCTGTCACACCTCAAGACCGCCGTGGGATTCGTGGGCTGTACTATCACGTGTTACCTGCATATCCTTTTCCGGGAAGGTAAACTAGACCTGGCGGCGGACGTCGACCGGTGGAGCTTCTTTTGGTTATTTTTGTGCATGTGGTTCTGCTCGGCAGCTAGCTTCTGCGGCAACGCCACGCTGAACGAGGTGGGGATGTCGCTTTACATGGAAACGTTTCTTACGAGCAGCAGAGGAAGGACGAGACTATCGGCAGCTGGCAATACGCAGTAGCCGCCGCCAATAAAACAATTGTCCAAAACAAATTCGAGGAATAAAAGATAAGGGTGCGTGGCTGGTATCGTGGGCGTGTACTGCACTATTTAGCTGCCGTCTTCGCGTTTTTAACGCGTCAACCTACAATTTCCCCCTCCATATGGTTTATCCTTCATTCGAAATCGATGTCAATCATACAGAACAGTGAGCATATCACCCGTAGACAACAATCATAGAAGTAAGTAAATGCTGATGGTTATTTAGTGCTCTATACTAGTGGTTCTGGAATGCGGACATCACATATCATGATGTCAACCATTAGCGCTGCTTTGATGCATGCATGTGTGTGTGTGGGGGGGGGTGTATGCATGTGTGTGTTGGTGTGAACTTCAGCCTCAGAGCGAGTCAGAGCAAAGTGCACCAAGTGACAGGTGGGTATACATCAGGATGCGGGGAAGACTTTGTCAACCCAATCTATAATCAAAGGCGCGGCAGGAAAAAGCTACAAGACATGCCTCGGCGATCAACTACGTCCAGTCGAGAAAGGTGTTCGCAGAAGCCACCAAAACGCAGAGATCCCGCAAAGAGGTCGATTCAGTGATGTAAGAGTTGTTTAATCAGTCGCGTCCTCCTTTGCGGCCGTGAGAGTCATATTCTCATATTGGCGATCACATATGACAGATCTAGAACATTCTTAGCTTTTTTTAATGAATATTCGTTCGGCCTCTCTTGCATGCAAGCTATATGCAGTAGGCTACAGCAGAGTCACTCAAAGCACCACAATAGTACGCGAGCGGCCGAGCGAGAAAAATGCGACCGCCGTTCGACGGCGGCGATCGACAATTACAACCAGTGAGGACATATGTTTCAGACAGGAAGAGCAATTACTAGCCTGCCTCCCTTACGACTGAGCAAATCGCACTTTTTCGTGCTGCTACTGGGCATGTGCAAACACGAGAGCACTGCTGTTGTGTCCCATAAGAAGCAATATCATGTGCTGACAAGCAAAGTCCGGAACGACTTGCGCGCTCGGACGATCTCGAGTACTTTGTCGCTTTTTATTACTTTTGATCCAAATGATACTTAGATGTTCTTATAACAAGCTATCCCACCTTACGATAGAACTTGTGTGTTGTCATCACAGCCTCGCATCTTCCAACTAGATTTTCCAACTCGTAGTAATTGAGTCAGTAATGCATTCCTACGTCTGTCAATCAACGTACCCAGCCGGACTCGTCCCGGAAACGAACAGTCTGTCCTGCTTCGACCTTAAAACTATTGCGGTGGACAGGTGTTCTTCAAAGATTACCGGGGGCGCTACAAACAGCGGTGAGCGTCGATCAGAGCGTTTTTAATGACGCTCGTCGCAACGTTCGACGGCAGTTGCTTGGCTACATTCAATTATTGAACGTAAGCCCTGTACACTAATCAATTAGTTCGTATGGAAAGACGCGGAGGAAAATAGACGAATAACTCCTGAGACGACCTGTGCTTGGTGACTACATGTGGCGATTACAAGCTAGCTTGATAATTGGAAGCAGCGACGCGGAGCATATAAAAGAAACATATCCAGGTTTGGCGTCGACTGATATGCAAATATGAATTATAAGAGTACTACAGATAGTACATGCAGCCATGTCGCTAGTCACACCGAGTTCCCGCCCAGCACAATATTATCATTGGCAATTACAAAGATACCATTCGAGTTCTTCGGCGCTTTACTGCGCAGCACGGATCTCGTTTTGCTGGCTTGGCAGTGTTGCCGATATATCAGCACCAAATTATTTTCATCCGATCCTCGTCATTGAGAGCACTGCTAATATACTCCCGGTTAGTTAGAGGAACGCTACTAAGGATATTAACAGACCAGTACCCCAAACACCAAATCCATCTCAAAACAAGGAAAGCCACATAGGCGTACAGGTACTGCTGTTGATTCCCCCCCATAAATCCTTAATCTCTAAGTAATTCATCGTTTGATTCAGTGCGAAACAACGCTAAACTACTACTAATGCGTATACGCACAAATTGACGAATCCTTTCTCAAACCCTAAGAAGTGAAGTGTCATCATAGCTGTTCATCGTAACAATGCAAGAGCAGGTGAGGGACTGTCCCGGCACATACAACATTTATCTAAAATAGGGTGCGCAAAACGATATCATTACATAGGTGTGGTTTTACTTAGACTTGCCGGCCTTCTTGGCAGCCTTACGCGTCCACTTGGCCTTCACAGGCACGACCTCCATGCTGCCGCCCGCTGCCTCGATGGTGGCCTTGGCGCCCTCCGAAAACGCAGCAGCCTTGATGCTCAAGGGCTTGGGCAACTCGCCGTCACCGAGCACCTTCAGAGGCAGCTTGGCCTCCTTACCAGACACATTGAGCACGCGCTTCTCCTTCAGAGTCGCCAGAGTCACCTCCTCGCCCTCCTCAAACTTCTCCACGATGTCAGAAAGGTTCACAGTCACAAAGCCCTTCCTGCCAGCAGGGTTGCCTAAAAGCAAAACAACCCATCAAAGTCAGACCTTCCTAGACCACGTCTAGTGCGCATGCAATCTGAATGTGCAAGAGGCTGAGGTTCCAAGTTGACAGTCTGAAATGGTCACACCTCCGCAGATACCCTTCAGCTTCGGCAGCTTGCGGTACATGGGGAGCTGACCACCCTCAAAGCCAGGACGGGTGCCAGAGCCAGACCTGGACTTCTGCCCACGCATGCCAAAACCACACGTGCCTCCCTGCAAGATGAAAATGACAGGCGTAACTACATAACACTCATTACGGAACGGTAACAGGTTTCAGAACTTGCAACCTGATGATGATGCATAGTAGCAAGTTGAGATCAGCACGTTCACCTCCACCAGCTAGGTGAGTAGACGAAATAACATATTGGCTAATAGAGATATGAGGGGTGCGGACCTGGCCAGCGCTGTAGCCGCGCCCCTTGCGCTTCTCCTTGTGCCTCGCGCCCTCCTGAGGAGACAGGTTGTTCAGGCGCAGACGCTCCGCGAGCTCCGCGGTGACGGGGGTAGCCGCGATGCGCATCGTGCGCATCGGCTTCACGCTCAGGGCCGAGCCCTTGAAGAAGGAGCAGCGGGACGCAGCCTGTGACGCACAGGCAGACCGCTCTCTCAGCGCACTTTTTATTCGCGACATTCTTTTTCCCGCTCACGACTCCGCAGAAACGTACTGTCGCTCCTCATCTCACCTAAACCAGCATGAGTATAACCTACGCTCTAGGCATTCGAGCTTCCCCTCTACGATTCATTGGTGAGGACCCGTAGGTTACGTGCGTACAAGGCTAGCTGCCACGACTGAGTGCCATCACGAGCGCATTGGCACAGAGGAAGCAGTTGGTACATCAGTACCGTACTACAGCAGCGGTGTACCTGCATGGCTGGTGCCCGGGGGGCGGCGAGGCGTGCGGACATTATATCCCGTGGGCACGTGGGTTACTTGTTGCTCCAGCAGTAGCGGGAGCGGGTGTGGCGACAGAGTCAAGGAAGACTAGGTCGCGGGACGGGACGGTGGTGGCGGGCGGCAGGAGGCTGGCGAGGGAGGGTCGAGGCGGCGCGCTTCCGGCGGCGGCTTTGGTCTAACACAGCTGATGAACTGGATAATGCACAGTAAACAGTACTTATGGTTAGTCTTGACCCGCGCCATCGAATCTAGTGAGGAACTATGAACTGACACAAACTACTGAGCACCTTACCTCAGCTTCCGTCTGCGCGACGTGGCGCGTCAATTAAATAAATAGAACACATCTTTAGTATTTTATGACATGCAGGTACCCGTACATGAGTACCCAATGCCAACCGCGGGGACAAAAGTGCACGCGATGAAGCTCGCGGTGGGGGTTGTTGATATTTAATGTTAATGATTACAATTATTCTTACGAGAAAGGGCAGTGGAGACCACCAAGCAGAAAGATGAAAGGAGGAAAAATCTAAGCTTGTTTAAAACTATTACAGTGAAAAAAAATAAGTCCGAGGAACTTGAAGGCATGCCACAGCAGCACCACTGCCCTCCTGTTCATGGTTGTTGATATCTTAAAGCGGCGTTGCCGATCCGAGTAAATCGGCACAACTACCCGGCATGAGTAAGGCCGCATCTGGTATCGATCCGCAGAAGCATTTTTTGGTACCATATACCATGTATGACATAGTACTTGCCGACCCGCATTGCTTAACACACTACACGTGACGGTTACAAGTGCTCGCACGAACACCAATGTTCCTCGTATAGATGCTCGTCTCCTTCTCCCGGACAGTCTTGCATTGGGAGGTGAGCATGGTGAACTTGATGCGTACCTCCTCACTTCTGCTTTGCTTGGCACGCTTTCGGTTTAGTCGGTCCATGACTACTATCTCTTCGCTCTTGAGAATTGGGGCCGGTTGGCGCATGTGGCAGTTGAGTTGGTTGATCGTATGGCTATTTTGGTGGCATTTCGTCGCTTCCCTAATCCCTAGCATGGGTGTTGCTGACTCTCCTTCTTTGCGCTTTGATAGTTATGTCCGTATGCAACATTTCGTTCGTCGAACTAGATCTATTCCTTTTCGGCGTTTTGGGGGGGGTGTGCGGCGAGAGTTCATGCAACGTCTTTTTGCTGCTCTTCATGGTACGTTGGGTTACTATCTCCGCGACGCTTTGCAGAAGGGCATTGCGGATGTTGTGGCATGCCTTCATGTTCCCCGGGCCGGGCTTAGGTTTTTTCCTCTTTTCTTCTTTATGCTTGGTTGTCTCCGCTACTGCTTTTTTTACAAGAATTTTGTTTCAATACACACACGTCCGGTATATGCATATTCAAAAATCTGCTGAAATCCATTTGCGTATGGCATGATTTTCTCCAGATTTTTCCTCCGATGATACGCAATCGATTTTGTCGCTCATTTTCACAAACATATTATGTACTTTACGGTAGAACAAAGCGATATTCAGACAGATTTGCGGGAGGCCATCGCCCGCCCATCGCCCGCCGCGTCGCGTTCATGAGTGCCTTCGCCATTCAAACCTTGACGATTCACTAACACGCACGCGGGCGTGTTGTTTACTAGCCATTGCGGAAGATCCGAGTCTCTTTGCCGGTGACGGGGAAATCGCTACCGAATCTGACGGACTATCGAATTATGAGAGCGGTAGAAACCACCGCGGTGTGCCGGATCTTTTAATGGAACCGCCCCGCGTGGAGGGAGGACCGGTATATTCGTTCGCACGAGAAATACTGTAGAGATTTATTAGAGATCGATATTTAACGCCTAACTTATTTGATGCATTTACTTTTAGCGCCCTAGTTATCATATGCACCGATTTTTAGCACCCGAATTATCATATGCATCGATAATTTGAGTAGGTTGAATTCTCAAATGCGGGAATCTTTATATAAATGAAAATGTACGCTAATGATTCGATAATTGATTCAATAGATAGATTTTCGATATATTAACCCTAAATCAATCAAGCTAATCGATCTTTAAGTTTGAATTAATCTAACTTGTCGATCTTTATGCTCAGCTTTGATTCGGACCCTACCCTTAACCTACACGATATGAACCCAAGCAAGGTGACATGAAGAGCCACATACACGCGTTGCATGAACTCCCAACGCACAGCGCCCAAAAACCACATCAAAGGACCCGAGGTAAAGCGACGAACAAACTCCTCCATGCGAACGTAGCTTTCAAACCACAATGAGAGAGGCTCAACAGCGCCCATGTCAGGAAATCGCCAAATAGCCACAAGAAAAGCCAAGCGATCAACCATCCCATCCGCCCCCATCCTCCACATCGAAGGGGAAAAAGTCACGGGCCGGTTGAACCAAAGGTATTTTTCGGATCAATACAATAACAATTGGAGTACACATGCCGTACTAGAAACGCGAATTAGGGTTACATGTACGCCGTGTTGTTATAGGTACCGAATTCTAGCGGACAATAAAAGGGGAGAGGGTGGGAGGGGTATGTATTTTTATTTCAACTCCGTATGTGCGTGCTAAAGCAGTACGTGCCCCTGATTAGGGTTTAGTGTAAAAATAACCCTACAAACCCAAGGCCATCTGCGAGGAGAGGTTGATGACTCTCGATAATAGGTTGAAAGGCAGCGTTGCGCATTAGTAGGGCATAATAAAGCTAACAACATGATGCAGTGACCGTTGGCAACTCCGCAACATCATAATAGCACTTTTAATATCCACATACAAGTGGCGCCCGCCGGCGGCACATCGGCGGCTGCCCCTGTTGTAAGTAATACAGCATACGTATTAGTTGCATATAGCTACTGTATAAGCTATTCTAGATATGATTAGTACATGTCTAGATCGGACATACCGATAAACTGTTTGACTCGGTACAGAGCTGTCGCTA
The DNA here is from genome assembly GCA_026401115.1 of Tetraselmis chui. Taxonomy (NCBI): domain Eukaryota; kingdom Viridiplantae; phylum Chlorophyta; class Chlorodendrophyceae; order Chlorodendrales; family Chlorodendraceae; genus Tetraselmis; species Tetraselmis chui. Next base: position 162,755 of record JAPMLY010000680.1, read on the forward strand.
GGCTACAGCTCTAACACTTATGTTGTCCTGACACCACGCTTGTAGGATGGTTGTCGCCGTAACTGTTCCGTTTGCGGGACTGTGACTGTAACTACGTTTGCGTAAGTTATCTTCCACACTAACTGTGTTTGCATGGTTCAATAGGTTATGGGCCCCCGCCTCACGTCACTCACGCGCGACAACCTGGTTCGGCGAGCTGCGATCGACAACTCTTTCGCAGAAGGCAAGTTTATCTAGACACCTAGTACTTCCAGCTTGTAGTCGGCGGTATCGCCAGTATAAACTGCAATTTAAAACCCGCCACCACCCCTCTTAAGTCAGCCACTCGACGGAGATAGCCAGCCACCCACACCGACGCACTCGTCGTGTGTGGACAGGGTGCACACAGGTCCAAGCAGGAGAACGGGGGGGCGCACCATCGGGTGAATTCGCATCCACAGGTTGCACGCCAGCCGTAGCTTACCTCTTTTATATTTTATTATCTTAGCGACTTAGCCGCCAGCGCAGCGCTCCACCTGTCCTGGCCTTGGCCTCGACTTGTGCCCCATACTGGGTGGAGGATACAGAGAAGGTGCTCTGAGACACCCCGGGGCTACAAGCCGAGGGGTCGGCGGGCATCAGGCCGTCTCTTTGAAACCGCTGTTAGGCACGAGTCCGGCTAGCGGTTTTTACCGCTGCATGTTTTTTTTTTATTCAGCTCTTTCTTTTTCGCCCTCTGTCGAAATGGCGCCGAAAACTCCGCATGTTTCACCTGTTGATTCCCCTTACCCAGGCTCTCAGCAGAGCAATGTCGATACCACCCATGGTGTTCTCGCGCTGCTCCTTGAGCAACTGACGCGCCTTGAAGCGTACCTCGACTCGCGGTCGGCCGCCATTGTTGCTCTTCCTGTTGCGGGTGCTACTCCGCACCCCCCTGTCCCTCAGCGCCGCCACGATGCTCAGCTCGGACACTTTCGGGACAGCCACGTCGTGCACACCCTCCCCATGCTTGTGCATCCCCAGCCTGGCTACGCCCCACAGGACGCACAGTCAGCCTTGTCTGCTGCTACCGTTGCATCTCCTGTTAGCGACCCCGCCGTCGCACAGCGCCGTCCCGATGCGCACCGCGAGCCCTCGCGTCCCGAACTCGTAGGTGAACACTTGCAACCACCCCCCCCAATACCCCCCCGCTGATTCTGCCCTACACCGCGACCCCTCCCATCACGACATCGCGGTTGAACAACTCCCACCACCCCCCCCCTTCCCCCCCGCTGGATATGCCCTTCACCACCCCATACCTCTCATCCCGGAGGCGCCCTCTCACGGCGTCCCCCCCTCCCGTGACCACCCGCACCCGTACGCCCCGCCGCCTTCCATGGCCGGCCGCTCTCCCTTTCCCGGTGGCCCACCTCTTCTCCTCCATGGACATCATTCTTACCCAACCCAGCGTGGCGACCACAACCCCCGTGGCCGTCGTCGCCCCACCATTGACCCCATAGTCATCGGCCGACCGACACACGCAACCCCCGACTTTGACCCCGACGTCCACCCCAGTCTCTGGGGCAGCCCCCACTACGCTCCCATATGCAAGCGCCCCGCTGTCTCCACGGTCTTGCGCATCCTTGGCTCCGCCCAAGCCTCACCCACGGAGGCACATTGGCACGCTATGCAAAAGGTCCTCCGCTACCGTCATGGCACCATCGACATGCGCATGACGTTGGGGGGGGGGGGGGGGGGGGGGGGGGGGGGGGGGGGGGGGCTGGACCACAGCCTCCAACTCACAGGCTTTGCCGACGCTGACATGCTCACCAAACTCCTCCCAGGACCTGCACTGGCAAGACACCGAAGTGCGATCCTTGAAGGACAAGACCCAATTCAACGCTTCATCCCGTAGCTACAGGCATGGGGAGTGTTGTAAGTAATACAGCATACGTATTAGTTGCAGATAGCTACTGTAAGCTATTCTAGATATGATTAGTACATGTCTAGATCGGACATACCGATAAACTGTTTGACTCGGTACAGAGCTGTCGCTAGGCTACAGCTCTAACACTTCTGTTGTCCCGACACCACGCATGTAGGCTGGTTGTCGCCGTAACTGTTCCGTTTGCGGGACTGTGACTGTAACTACGTTGCGTAAGTTATCTTCCACACTAACTGTGTTTGCATGGTTCAATAGCCCCGGAGGGGGGTGCGCTCGCATGCTCGTCGGCACCTACCTCTACCTCCACGCGGTGGGCGTTGGTGACCCCATAGCCGGTACTCGTTGAAAAAAGAATTAATATTAGTATCTACGTAGAGGGGTGGCTAGGGGCGCCGTATGCTTGGCGATATGTGAAAGTTCTATGTAATATGCTTATGGTTCCAAAATACACCCAACCCCCTCTTCATTTCATGCTTGACTGTACATGGCACATTACGCCCTTTTGCACACAACTATGCATTGCTTCCGTGGTAAAAAGCTGTGGTTGTGACCTATTTAACTATCCAGTAGGCTAGTTATGTTGGAGATCCTTACAAAGAAAGTTGAAAAGGGGGGGGGGGGAGGGGGGGGGGGGGGGGGGGGGGGTAAAACGTCACATTTAACCGGAATAGCATAACAATAACTCCGTGCATACTGCAGTAAATATGTGCCCGCATCATCGCCAACATGCAAATCAATTTTTACATATGGGCCCGCTGGATTACAAAGTTATTGTATTTCTCAAAACTTCACTCTCAAAATGGACGAAGTTGCAAATGTTTTAGGGCCCACCCCCGTGTGTGGGTCGCATGTCCACTTCGCCGCTTCCTTACATCACAGTTGCTAATTTTATATGTAGCACTTCACCATCGTAGGCCGCATCTTATGACGAGTTGTTATTTCATTATTATGTGCTTCAGTGCCTTCGCTGCACCTTCGCTCCTTCAAACCGCACGCAGGGGCGTTAGACCTGGATGGCGAGCAGGCCATGCTGCGACATTATCTTAAACACCTCAAATGCGAGGTCGAAGGAGTGACGGCTGGTGAAGCCTTGGATGTCGTCGAAGTAATGGTAGCGGTACGAGCGCTTGCTGCTCTGGTACGAGTCGAAGCCGTAAATGTTTACATGGCCGCACACCTGCAGAAAACGGGAGAAAAGGGGGTTAGCGTCTGTTTGGTGACAGTGATTGTCAGCCACCGCCGTCACCATTACATGAGTTGCCACGCATACTGCTCACATATGATAAAAAACCGTCTCGTGTTCAGTATTGGTAAGCCCCAATCAGCACTACCAGTCGTGCGAACATACAATCACAAGTCCACACACACACACACACACACACACACACAACACGAATGTGTATTCATAACCCCCCAACAATCTCACACAAACACACACTCGAACACAAACACACTCAAACACACAAACACACACACACAACACGAATGTGTATTCATTACCCCCTCCAAAATACACACACACATACATGTACACATACACACACTCAACTACGCACACACACGCACTCAAACACAAACAAACATATACACACACGCACACACGAATTAGTATTCACTAACCCCCAAGAAACACACACACACACACATACATACATACACTCAAACACACACACACACACACACACACATACACACTCAAACACACATACAGTCGCATAAACAGACACGCGCGCGCGCACACTCATGCACACATACCCCCTCCTCCAACCAAAAACCCCACACGCGCCCACCCACGCGCGTACACGCATGTACGCCCTCGCACTCATACATACACCCCCACACACACACCAGCATCCGCACTTACATTCAAACACAATCACTCACAAAAAACATATACGCACACACACACACACACACACACACACACACACACACACACAAAAGACAAACTGGAATCATTTCCACACACTACGTTCGATGTTGACTTGTCACGCAAGCACAAACCCCCGAATGAGAGTACACAGTGCCATTCCTGCTGATAAGCAATCCCTGATTGGGTGTACTGTCACTATCAATGGTCACTCATTAAACGCCGAGATATATAAAATACATTGCCATCAGTCGTGTTCATCGCAAACATAATTACAAAATCTCCAGAGCTGGAATGAAACCATAGGTCCCATCTTTCCGACTGGCAGTTAATGAATATGCGCGTAAACTAGACCGCTCTTTCGCGCGCACCTGCAGCGCCATCATGACAGTGAAGAAGCCGCTCATTGGCTTCCGCTGATAGTTTCGGTCGCTCTCCTGCTCCAGCAGGTAGCGCAGCTGGATCCACACTGAGTGGAAGCCGTTGACTATGAGCGGGTTGAGCAGCAGTGCGGAGGGCTCGGAGCGGAGTAGGGGCAGCAGAAAGTGCTGCCTCACCTCTTGCGCCACTGTCTCAAACATGACGATGTGCTCAGGGTGGCCTGGGTAGGGGGAATAGTAATTATTGCAGGAGGTGCTCAGGAGCGGAGGTTTACAATTGCAGAGAGAAAGTGAGGAGGGGTTCAGGGGGAGGGCATGGCTGTAATAGGCAGCTGAAGAGGCCACGTAGGGTGCATCGCGTGAGACGCACCGGCAATAAAATCCATAACAATAAAACCGGGATAAAACAGCAGGACGAACGATATAACAAATAGTTCAAATAGGTCGGGGTGATGACTTGAAGAAGGCCACTAGAATCAAGGAAGTGAAATGCGCGTCGAATGTAAGTGGGAGGGGGGGGGGGCAAGCGCATTGGCACCCGTGTCACATTCTTTGGTGAAACTAACAAATGCGTGGTGCCTTATTTATAGTTT